>SCLH01000824.1:581605-604403 GCA_004367855.1 Oikopleura vanhoeffeni
TTAAAATATTAGTTGTCAGTCATTAAATCTTTTAATATGGATAATCTGAGAAATAAGATTTAAAACTCGCATAAACTTCCAGGAATTTAATTTTTTTCGCGCGATTCTGATTTCTTATATTTCATCACGTCGAAATCTTTGGGCGCTCGAAAACCTATGTTCCCGACCAGATAGAGCTTTGGAAAATAAATTTTGGACTGCGAATGTTCCCAAATTACTATATAGCAATTATTTTAATTAAAGCGATAAAATTTGAATACATCGGTAAAAATTGCTGAGATAACTCCTTAAGGGTGTGGTCGTCGCCAAAGAGGGCTCTGTAACAATTTTCCCGATTTTATTTTTTCTGCCTTTGTTTATGAAAATATGGAAAATTTACAAGCATTTCTGAGAACTCGTTTATTTTGTACATGGCTAGAAAAAGCACTTTTGGATGGGTTCAAAAATATTCGTATGAAAAAAGTTGAATTTCTGTTTTTTGGAAATTTAAAACACGATTCTCAGAAGAAAACGAGTCAGAAATTTAGACAAAACTCAACTTGGTGTTTGCACGGACTCTTCAGCTGCACATTTCATCTAGGTTTCGAATGTCGTGGACTTTTTAATCCATCGGTAGGAGATACATTTTGAATTGAACCCTAAAAGGGTCAAATACAGTTTTTTGGTGATTATGAGAGCAAAATTCAAGAATTTTCAAAAACTCTTGGTGTTTTGCTCACGTTCTGTCGGTTAATTTGAGCATAAATCATTGTCTAGTCCTAAAAAACTCAGGGCCGAGATACATTTTTGAAAAAATAATATTCGTTTTTTTGTAAGCACCGTTTCTGATTGGAGAGCCATCCGTCACTTTTGATATTTTTTAAGATGCAAGATTTTTTTCAAAATATCAGAGAGAGGTAAGTGGTCCGGACGATTTGTACTTTGCTCAATTGTCATTTGAAAACCCCATTTTGCCTTAAAATTGCGACGACCACGCCCCTTAAGGGGTATGCGACTCTGATTGACATTTTCTAGGTAATATACTTAAAACTATACAGTCATGAGAAAAACCAAAATGCTAATTTGTAGATCTATCCTTAATCTGCGAAAAGTACACACAATATATGACCATTACCACCAATAGGACAGTATCGTACAAGTGACATTTTCAAAATTTCAAAATCTATCTCCTCCTGACGGTATATCTCAATTGAGCTTCAAATTTTTCACAGGATCACGAAACGTAAGTATATAATTTTTCAAGGAGAGCTTTTTGCGATCCGCGCTGAACCATATCTTAAACGCCAAAATAACCAGCGATTTTTAACAATTGCAGACTTCAAATCTATCTCCCTCGAGGATAGTGCAAAAGCTCAATTATTTATCAAGTTTCCTCAGAAAATTTTAAAGGAATCAGGAGAGCTGCAAATTTCGAGCTAGAACTTGAAATATGATTTTTTTAGGTCATTTTCCGAAAAAATTTTCCGAAAAAAAAGTTGCCTTCGATTTTTTCGAAAGTAAGCTCAAAAGAAAGCCAGTGAAACCCTGATGGAGAAAGTTGGCTTACGTCAAGGCGAATTTTGAAGTTTTAGTTGCTCAATTCGAGCTAACCGATATTTTTAACTCATCTCTTTAAAAACATATTGGAAAAAAAATCGAAAAAAAGCGGAAATTTCAATTTTTTTTTTTGTGATTGGGTCTTTAGTACACTTAATTATCACCCCGTATCAATTTCAAGCATGTTAATGCCTCTAGGCCTTTATTTAAATTCCAGAGTCGCATACCCCCTTAAGGGGGTATATCTGGCAGATTTGACATATTCAGGGTGATATATTCTGAAAACTAAGAGCTAATATGGCAAAACCTCGGGACAAAATGACAAAGATTTAAGGACAATATGGCCAAATCCAAGGACAATATGGCCAAATCCAAGGACAATATGGCAAAACCTCGGGACAATATGGCCAAAACTTAGGGCAATATGGCAAAATCTAAGGACAATATGGCAAAGATTTAAGGATAATATGGCAAAACCTAAGGACAATATGTGAAAAATCAAAGGACAATTTGGCAAAATCTAAGGGCAATATGGCAAAAGTGAAGGACAATATTGCAAAAATGTTAAATCAATATGGAAAGAAATTTAAAGACAATATGGCTAAAACCTAAAAACAATATGGCAATATTTTTGATAACACATCTGTTCTTCGAAAAACATCGTTACAACACATGTTTTTCGGAAATTTTATCTGAAAATTAGGGGAAATATAAGGACAATTGATCAAAAATACGGACAATTTACGAAAATTAGCATTTTTAAGAAGTAAAAATGTTCAAAATTCATTTTTTGTGTTCTCAAAAATAAGGTCTTTGGTAACTCTTCCAGATTTTATGACGGAACCCGATTTTTGGCGGATTCCGGTTTTTTGTTATCGAACCGGAACTCGCCAAAGATCGAGTCCCAGCACAAAAATGAATCCCGGAACTCGCCAAAAATCGGGTTCCTGCACAAAAACCGGAAGAGTGACCCCCTACAAAAACTAAAAATCTTAAAAATTGATAGAAAATCAAAAACAAATTACTGTCGTGTGTGTCTAAGAGGACAAGCTAATTTTTTTCAAATATATTTTGTAAAAAAAACTTAATGATGTTGACATTTTATTTTTCTACAGTATGTGTTTTTTACAGCATGATATTTTACAGTATGATATTTTATTTGTTAAAATCCTTTCTTTTTATAACAAACAAAACATTTTATAGAAAATTGATATAAACAAAATAGGTTTATTTTAATAATGTTAACAAAAATGTTTTTAACAAAAAAAGTTATAACAAAAAGAAATTTAATAAATAAAATATCTAGAAAATAAATTGTCAAAAAAATTATTTTTTTTACAAAATATATTCGAAAAAAGTTTAATTTGTTTTTGATTTTTTATCAATTTATTTTTAATTTCTAAAGATTGTTATTTTTCCGGTTTTGTGCCCGAACCTGATTTTTGGCGAGTTCCGGGATTAATTTTTTGTGCTGGAACTCGATGTTTGGCGAGTTCCGTTTCGAAAAAACATTCGGGTTCCGGTACAAAAACTGGAAGAGTGGCCAAAGACCTTATTTTTGAGAACATAAAATTAGAATTTTGAAAAGTCTTACAAATTTTTTTAAAAATTAATAATAAATTATTTTAGATCAAAAATGAAGGTTGAAAACATTGTCCTTATTTTTATAAATAGTCATTACATTTCCCAAATTGTCCTTATACTTTTCAAAAATCTCTTTATTTTTGTAAATTGTCCGTATTTTTCGTAAACTGTCCTTATATTTCCCCAAATTGTCAAATTTTCCTAAATTACCCTTATTTTCCCCTTAGTTTTCCTTATACTTCCAAATTGTCCTCTTATTTTCCCAAATTGTCCTTATGTTTCGCCAAAAATTTGGAAAGATAAGGACAATTTAGAGATTGGTAAGGACAACTTGAAAACGCCAATTTGGTGAAATAGAACGACAAATAAGGAAAATTTAGTCCTAACACTTAAGTCCTTAACCCCCTCACACCCTTTGACTATCTAAAGGCAAACATTTTCGGGATCCAAACGGCGCAAAATTCAACATCTCATCAGACTAACATTCAAATAGTCATGAGTTTGCATTTTTATTTCCAAAATGATATTGTTGAAAATTTATATCCGATAGCTGTTCGAGAAGTTATATTTCTCTACTTTTTTTTAGATTTTCGCCAAATTTCTAAAAATTATTGTGTTGAAACCATACATCAATCAGATTTGAGGAATCCAGTTTTTAGGAAAGTGACTTGAGGATTCGTTTATGATAATTATTTCTGCAGTCTCTACCGGTATATGAAGAATAATCTTTTCAACAGTGGATTTCATGAACTCAAATAATGAAAAAAAAAATTCAAAAATTATTTTTCGAATGAATTAACGGGAATTTACCCAAATAAAGCCCCGACAAAGACAAATCGATACAGAGAACATCAAGGTTGGTACTGATTTTGAGTTTTCAGCTGATTAGCAATATTTTTACATTATTACTCGCATATATTCTGACGACGCGGCGATATCGTAATTGTTTGTGACGCGATCGAGTATTCATATTTCAAATTTTAGGACCGCTATTAAATAGGCTATTATAGCCGGTTCAAATATATTAAAATAGCTTAAAGTTTCACTGTTAAATTTGTACTTATATGTCATTGTAAAAATGTATCGTTTTTCAAGAAATACAGGCTGAGTGAATCTCTCTCTTTCTTCGCACGTGCAGTTATCTAGTTCAAAAACTTCGAAATTTAAAAATGTTACGTGTTATTCACTTTATTATATCCTTGATCTCAATCAGTGACAAATTAGTAAATTGATATCTCTTCCAGTTTTCCCGTGATAAGCGCTCAAAGAAGTGCCTTGAGATAGGCCTTTGGGTGTGAGGCGAAGTTCTCGTTTCTGGGTGTGAGGAGGTTAAGGAACATTTTTGGATAATACAGGTTGAGTTTTCATATTTATAGGGTCTTGAGCGGACCGAAAAAAGAGAAGGCAATTTTCCATACTTTGCTTTTTTTATTGGACCCTTCAGAAAAAGACATAAAAAATTGAAAACTCAACCAGTATAATAACAATTTGGAAATTTTAACATTCACATTATGTTTGCCATATTGTCCTTATTTTCAATTAAAAAAATGTGAAGACCTCTTTTTTTTTTGCTCTTCTCTTATATTTTTACGAAAAAGAGGTAAATTATAGAAATTTTCAGAAAAAAGACCCTCTGAATATTTTTGCCATATTGTCCTACTATGAGTAAATGAGAAATTATCCCCTAGTGTGGATCTCTGTCCACGCCTACCTGTGATGCCTGGCCAGCCATTCAGAGACAGCCATTCAGAGCGCCATTCAGAACGTCACTACCTACACTACAGGTAGGCGTGGACAGAGATCCACACTAGGGATCATTTTCGAGAGGGACGGACCAAAATCAAAAAGCGTAGGTTTTGGCCGTATTTCTGCCATATTGTCCTTATAGACGCACATCACAGTACTTGACTGTACTGTTACTTACTTAGATCAACCGATTCATGCTCATCAATACTCATATTGTTGATTGAATCTTCCAATTTGGCAGTTTTGATAGCTTTCAATCTAGGAGTTTTTGGCGGTCCGGCCATCGTAGAATTAAAATTTGGCTGTGGAATTTTAAAGGACTGGTTTTGGAAGTTACCTCCGTCAGTCATATTTGAACCACCTATAATTTCACAGTCCATATCGTCATCATCATCGCTGAGAATAACCACAGCATCGTCTTTTTGAAACTCATTTTTAACCACTGGTTCATCTTTAACCGCTGGAATTTCCATGTGGTTACTTTCCATTTTCGCCCATAAAGAGTCATTGGTTAATTTCGATTCCGGTTTTATATTTGTAATAAGATCCAGTGTAGATGAATTTTTTGGCATAGATTCAAATTTAATCGAATTTTGATCCATTGAGACACGAGATGTGATAAAACCCGAATTTTCCGATTTAATACCAGAATGCTCAGATTTCGAACCGGATGATGTATTTGAACCAGAACCACTCTGACGATCACTGTTGTTTTTACCGAGGGGGTAAAATATTTGATCATTTTGCTTTGCCGAATCTTCCTCATCACTGATAGTGCCGCCATCAATCTTAATTAATAAAATAATAAATATGTTATTCAAAATTATGTTTCTTGAAGATATTTGTGTAAAATTTCCTAAAAATGTTATAAATTTTTTTTACTTATGACTGATTTTGGTTCATTAACCCTTGTGAGCACAGAGCCACAATTGTGCCTCAAGCATACCTAAAATCATCTAAAAAAGGCGAAAAACGGGATAGTAGAATCTTTTTTTTCAAATACATTATAAAGAATTTCAATTTGGTTCCGAAAAAATAATTAGATTTTTTTCGAATGTTTGGTTCCAGTATTACGGGGAGTTGAATTAATTGGATTCGGCCTATGTTCTTCACTTCCAGAAAAATTATTTCGAACAAAGTCATAAAAAAAGTGAATTAGCCAGTAATTTAGGAATAGTGTTTTGTGCATGCATAATCTTAGCAGTAAAAATAAAAGTATGGTATCTAGGGGCAAGATATTTTTTTTTCGGAGTGAACAGTTTCAAATTTTCAACTCAATACCATGAAAAAAATGTCTACAGGTTGAGACATTCAACAATATTACGTGAAAATGAAAAAAAAATGTAATAATAATCTGCTTTATAGTGGAAAAATAAACATTATTCGAGTTCAAAAAAAATATCCGATTTTCCAAAAATTGTTTGACTTTATTTATAAATACTTTAATTTATAAAACAATTAATCAACGGGACAAAATGACGTAAGGCCAGAATACTTGTGCATCGTTGTTCCGACAAAATGTAATTTAAAGACAACGGTGACCGTGTTATTTTACGTGATATGGTATAATTGTGTTTCGACCTTGCTAGTCTCACATATTTTTCTATAACAAAAACCAAAAATTAATAGAATCAGATATAAAATGTCGCGATGCAAAAATATCACCCTTTTATACTTCCTGTGCAGGAAAAATGAAATTCCAACTTTGCCCCCGGTTAAGGAGAGGTTCTTATAGAAATGGACTTTTGAATTGCTTATTTCTCTCGGCCAAAATAGACAATAGGAATGCAGGCATTGTAAAGGGGATGGCATCCCGACCGTATGTTCTATTCCATTCCCGCATTTTTTTGACCTATCTTTTTGGTTAAACCGTACGCAAAGAACAGGGATGCCGAAACACCCACGCAAAAGCACATCCCATTTTACCAAGCTGATAGTGAAGTGACTAAATACATTCTGCATAAGTAGATCGACGTCGTTTAATGCTCTCGAAGACGTTTTAAATTATATATTTCTTAAAGATAGCAGTGTTGCAAACCAAACGGTCAAATAGAGGAACAACAGGAAGCAAAAAAATTTCTTGAAAGCCGCTATTTTGTTTCGTCCTATTTAGGAATGTTTCAAAATTTGACATTATCTGCGAAATTCAAACTCGGAACGGAAAAATTTGTTTTCCCGATTTTTTCTAATTTTCTCAACTAAAAAGGTATCATAAGCTGGCGAAAACAGACTGCTTTTTTGCTATTTTTGGCCACGGAAAATGCATATCTATTTTATGTAATTGCAATTTTTCCTGTAACTACACCCAGCCGCCGCGCAGTAACTTTTCCGTGCACTAAGTTTTTTGTAATATATTGTTCTAACTAAAATGTTGAGTTTCATGATGGTAACGAAATTCCATTTTTCTTAAAATCTCACAGAGTACCTATTGACAAATTTTTTGACATCCATTAATGTCGCAAATATCATTTCTCTTTAACACACAAAAACGTATGTAAATCTGAACTGTTTCTGGAAAACGGTATTTATAAACTATGACGCAGAATAGTTTCAAACTGTCGAGCGCTAGAGCAGAAAATAGGATTTTTTTTATTTCTCTCAGAAAAATTTTTTAATATTTTTCCAAATTTTTGAATTTTGAGTTTTTATTACTATAAAATGCGACGTTTGAGTTTCAACAAAATCAGGCCTCTTATGCTCTTTTTGTTCAAAGATACTACTTGCCTATAGAACTTATATGCCTTTTCTCAACGAACTTATCCATCCTCAAAGACGTTTTACTATCTATCAGCAGAGTAGTGTGTGGCGAGATCGTCCACTGTGATGTTACTGGAGCTTCTTGTATTGGTCTTTTGAGAAGCATCATAGGCAACGGGATCTTGAGATAAAGGGGAACCTGGGGGCTCTTAAAATCTTTATTTCACAGTGTTTAAATCACTACCAAAGCAATATACTAAAGACAATCACTACAGTAAATCGCACTTGGGTCGAACAACGGCATTTAAGGCGAATATGTCGAACGAGATTATTTTTGAGATGGGACTTACCGTTTGGCACGCAAGTCGATATATAGACCCCGAAGCATAAGGCTTAGTTCAAATTTTTAATTGAAAAAAAAAATTATCTCTAAAATAATCTAGAAAATATTGCTTTCATAATATTTTCTATTTTCTTTTATAAAACTAAGTTAGCATCACAACTACGTGCGAGACCAAGAAAATCTAAACAGTCCAGTCATCAAAATAAAGTTTTCAGTACAATAGAGATATGGCTGATTCTATAAAATACGCACCCTTTAAGCTTTCTGTAAACAACGTTCAAAGTAGAGCTAACAAGGGTTAACCCTCCGAAGCATAGAAAAAAAGTTCCGCCTTTCAGGAGGCTCTAGTTTGAGCGTTGTTTACAGAAAATTCTTATGGGATCAACCTTCAATTTTTCCTGCAAAAACTCCTGCAAAAATCAATTGCGCTGAAAAAAAACACGCCTTTATGATCAAGTTGAAGAGTTAAATTTTTTGAAAAAAAAATTCAAATTCTAGAAACTTCATGTTTAATTCTAGAAAAAAACGTTTGAAAAGCAAGGTCGTAATACTAACCGCTCATGTAGGCTCCAGGAAATGATAATTATTCTCAATAACTGGCGCGTGCTCTGTTTCTACTCAATACTTTTGTTTGATGATATAGTCTGTTGGTGTAATAAAAACAATATTTTAAATAAGTTCAAAATATTCATGAAAAATCACGTTTTTTAGGAAAAAATTGTTAGTTTTCTCGATTTGATGAAATTATTTGATGATCATTACAATATTAAGGCATAAACTCATGTGTGGTATGAGAGTACCACTCTGGCATGATTTTCACAAATTAAATATTTTTTCAAAACAGATCATTTTATCCATACTTATATCGACATAAGATATTTTGAAATTTCACTCCCAAAGAAATATTTTTGCTCCAGATATGTCCAGAATGCTAATTTTTTTGCAAATTGTACTCAAAACACTTTCCTAAAAACTGGCTTATTTGAAATTTTGGTCAAAAATTATTTTTTCGGAAGTGAGACTTAAATTGTAAGACGAAAAATTGCCTTTCAATCAACTCGTCATAAAATGTGAACCTATTATCCGAAAAATGTTAGGTGATATTTTTAGATTCACATTGTTGAATTCTAAAATTTATTCTAAAGAGAAGTTTCTGCGATCATTTTTGGCTGACTGAAAGTGGCTTGAGCCTTTCAAAAGGCTCTATGCCTCGGAGGGTTAAAAATGTTCAAGATTAAAAAAAAACATTATTTTTTTGGAAAGGAATAAAAGTAACGGTTATAATTACCTTAATCTTAAACTCTGGCTTTGGGTTAATTGGTTGTCTTGGACCAGTTGGATGAATATCTTGACCAAAAAATCGATTCAGCTTAGGCTGTTTCGGATTTTCTAGTGGTTTACCAGCCGGTAAACTTGCCGGTGGTTTACCAGCTGTTAAAGTTGCCTTGTGAGTTCTTTGAATCTGCTGTAATTGACGATCAATATTTTCTTTATCACCATCAAGCAATTCTTGAACCTCATTACGAAACTCACTGTCGAAAACCAAGTTATGGTCATGAATACCAGCGTGGAGTTCCTACGTTGCTTAGTTTAGAATTTTATTCAAAAACGTTAAAAGTATGAATTATTGATAAATAGGAGAAAATACTTTATTTTCCGAGTCGAAATATGTAGGTTTTTAATTTTCTTCATATGTGCTATATCAAAGGGGACTAAATTTTTTACTAAAAAACATTTTTTGAAAAAAGAAGTTTCAAAACCAAAAAAAGTTTTTAACAGAATTATTTTTTTATGTAATTCTGTCAGCTGATTTATATATTTTTTAATAATATGTAATTTGACTCTTATGGGAGTCATAAAAATGGTTTAACAATAAATTAAAAATTAAAGAACAACGGATTCCTTGTAACCGGAAACCTCATTAAACTATATCCATAATGAGAACAATATGTACTCTCAAAACAAGAGCAAACCAACATAAACAATTCTCTCGTGCTAAGAAACTATACTATCATATTCACCGTTGCCCTGTGTATGTCAAAAAATTACGTGAATACGAAAGAATTCATATTCCTCCAAAATCGACTTCAACTTTCGTTAGGGGAGTTACAGACAAATTTTATATGAGCCATTTTAAAATAGAAATGAAGAATTTCAAATCTTATCAAAGTCTAGTGGACGCTGAAGCGTATTTTATACGAATAAATCTTCCATCGATTTTGAAGTGGGCGTAAAAATTTAGCTCTAGTTTGCCCACAGTTATTATTTTTAGAAAAATTCCAAAACTCTAGATTGTGTAATGAAGACTTTCTGTATTTAGAAGTTTATTATTAGCTTGAAGATGAAATATCGAAACGTTGCATAAATAAAATATTATATCCATAATGATGCCTATTAGTAATTATTTTTCCTATTATTTTTAAAGCAAAAATTTCTTTTTATGAACCCAGGCATCATAATGGATATATTGGTTGATAAAATTTAATTTTCGCGCGGATTGTGGTTTTTGGAAAACGAATTCTTAAACTCGTCCTTAAATCTGCTAACCGGCTTGATATTTAAAAACAAAACCCATAATGTAAATCTGACATTATATGGTTTTATTGGGTTTCCGGCAACAAGAAAGCCATGTTTTCAAGGTGTTTCTAAGAAAGACCTCACTCTCTAATTATTAAGAATTTTGAAGTATAAATCTTCAAATTATTATTTGATGTGATTCCACCAATTCGGCGGTGGTATTTTTTATCGCGGAAAATGTGTTTCTTAAATTGCAAAAAAACAAAAAATAATTTTTACTTTTTCATGTTCATGCAATCTTTAAATTAAAAGAATATTTTCCATGATAAAGATAATTTGCGAAATTCGTAAACTCTCCTTGAACGTTTCAATTCTTTCTAACAATGCGTCTAATTCTGGATAAGTTTTTCGTTTACTCGAGATTGGATGCAGCTGAATTTGCGTTTCTGAAGTCTCAGATTTATTTTTTGGCGCATTGAATAATTCGCGGATATCAGAATTATCAAAATGTCGAGTTGGATCATCATTTTCGCCGTTGTTTTGCGATATAATTGACTTTTTGAAGATTTGGCGTCGATAGATTCGTTCTTCAATAGTCTCACAAGTAATTAATCGAAAGATAACAACCGGTTTCGTTTGACCAATACGGTAAGCTCTGAAAAGTCAATTGCTTAAATTTTGAATTGTGGTTGGAGTTTTGGTAAATAATCAAAAAAACGTTTGTATATATATAAAAACGCCCCTTTATAAATTAAACGTTTGTAACCTTTTTACTTAGTTTACCTCGTTTTATTTTCCCTTTGTTTGAAAAGGAAATTCGTTAACCCCTAGACTCATAGAGTATTGATATCCCCCAGAGGCATGAGAGCCAAGGTTTAGGTGTTAGGCAATTAATTGTTGTGAAATCATTGAGATAAAGGATAGACTCGAATTTTTAATAAATTATATAAAGACAATCTAAAAATTAATCACTTTATTTCCGCTGCGGAAAAGTTAACTCGAACTGTTTTCTACAGAAAACCATACGATTTTTATAATGAGATGCTAGTAAAATAAAATTAAGTGAAACCTTATGTTCCTTAACCTGGTCTCCGATTCAAAATACCGTATCGGGTTCGTCTATGAAACGATAATTCTCACCTGTGAAATGATGAAATTAGTGGTAAACAATATGTCTGCGCCTTATATTTCCGCCCACTTTCTCATTCATTAGCAATTTCTCTGTTTTCAAACAAAAAGAAATAAAAAAAGTTCTACATTTAGTANTCTTCAAAAGAATTTATTTTGTCGATATGTCGGTGCTCATTTTATGTTTTTATACTTCTAATGGTATTTTGACTTTCTTCGTTTTTGGTTCCATTTTTTTTTCCGGAGGTAGCTTTTGTAGAACGAAATTATGCTTTCCTAATCGTTATTGACATTATTCAGAAATGTTAGGTGATATTTTTAGTTCGATTGTTGTTTCTAAACATTTTTCTAAGCGAGTTTCCTGCGATCTTTTGCTGCATCTGAGTGGCTGTGCTAGCCTTCACGGCTTCTCATGCTCGGACGGTTTATGTAGTTTAAAAAATTATGTTTTTTTGGAGGATCATGTAAGTCGGTTTTCCTATCTAATTGGCTATTGGGTTAATTTGGTATGTCTTGATCAGTGTGTTCTTGACCCAATAATCCGATTTTGCTTAGGCTGTTCGGCTTTCTGTGAGTTTCGCCGCCGTAACTTGCCGGTGGTTTCACTGTTAAGTTGCCTTGTGAGTTCTTTGAATCTGCTGTAAGTGACGATCAATATTTTTTCTTCAGCTCACAAACAATTCTTGAAACTCATTTACCCGAACTCACTGTCGAAACCAGTTATGGTCTGATACCAGCGTGGGGTTCTTACGTTGCTAGTTTAGATCTTATTCAAACGTTAAAGTTTGGATTATTGATCAAATAGGAGGAATATTTATTATTTCCGGCAGTTCGAAATATGAGGGTTTTTATATTTTCTCTATGTTAGCTATATCAAAGGGGATCTAATTTTTTTAACATTTTTTGAACAAGCAGTCTTTAAACCACAAGTTTTACGAAATTTTTTTTTGATTTTCTGTCAGCTGATTTTATTATTTTTAATAATATTGTGTTTGATCTTATGGAGTATAAATAATGGTTTAACATAAATTATAATTAACGACCGTTCTTGTAACCGGAACCTCATTTACACTATAGTCCCTAATTTGAGATCAATATGTAATCTCAATCAATGACAAACCAACATCAACAATTTTCGTCTAAGAAACTATATTTCTATATACCGGTTGCCTGTGTATGTAACTACAGTGACGAAGATTCATTCTCCCCCAAAATCGACTTCATCTTTTCGTTAGGCGGATGTCACGCCAATTTTTATCATGAGCCTTTTAAAATGAGAATGAAGAATTCAATCTTTCAAAGTCTAGTGGACGGTGAGCGTTATTTACGAATAATTTTCCATCGAATTGATAGTGGTGCGTAACAATTTAGCTCTAGTTTGCCCAGTGTATTATTTTTTCGAAAAATTCCAAAATCTAGATTGTGTATGAAGCTTTGTATTGAGTTTTACTTATTAGCTTGAAGATGAATTATCGACCGTTGCATAAATAAATATCTATCCATCTGTGACCTTTGAGTAATTATTTTTCCTTTATCTTTGTAAAGCAAAAATTTCTTTTAAGTGACCCACACGGCACATAATGGTAATTATATTGGTTGATAAAATTTAATTTTCGCAGCGGATTGTGGTTTTCTGGAAACGGACTGAATTCTTATAACTCGTCCTTAATCTGGCTAACCGTGCTTGATCATTTACAAAACAAAACCCAATCATGTTCTCTCTGACAATTATTGGTTCTTTATTGCGTTTCCGGCAACACAGAAAGCATTGTTTTCGCGAGGCTAGTTTCTAAGAAAGACTCCACACTCTCTCATTATAGAATTTTGCCCAAGTATAATCTTCAAATTTTTTAGTGTGATCGTGATTCAGACCAAATGCTCGGTCGTTGGTGGTATTTTTATTCCGGAAAAATGTGTTTTTCTTAAATTGCAAAAAACAAAAAAATATTTTTACTTTTTCATCGTTGCATGCATCTTTAAATTAAAAGATATTTCCATGAAAAGATAATTGCGAAATTCGTAAACTCTCCTTGAACGTTTCCAGATTCTTTCTAACCAATGCGTCTAATTTGGTCATAAGTTTTTCGTTTTATCTCGAGATTCGGTATGCAGCTGAATTTGCGTTTCTTCTGACAGTCTCAGATTTATTTTTTTGGCGCATTGCAACTAATTCGCGGCATATACGAATTATCAAAATGGTTCGAAGGTTGGAATCTATCATTTCTCGAGCCGTTGTTTGCGAATATATTGACTTTTTTGAGATTTGGCGTCGATTGATTCGTCTTCATAGTCTCACAAGTATTATAAAGATATAACCGGTTTCGTTTGACAGTACGGGAATCCCTGAAAAGTCAATTGCTTAAAATTTTGATGTGTGTGGTTGGAGTTTTGGGTAACATATCAAAAAACGTTGTTATATTATAAACAAGGACGCCCTTTATAATTAACGTTTGCTACCTTCTTTATTCAGTTTACCCGTCTTTTATTTTTCCCCTTTGATTTGAAAGGAAATCGTTAACACTAACTCATAGAGTAATTGATATCCCCCAGAGCATTGAGGCCAATGGTTTTAGGTGTTAGGCTAATTAATTGTTGTGAAAATCATTTGAGATAAGGATGAGACTCGATTTTAAATAAAATTATATAAAGACAATCTAAAAAATTAATCCTTTTATTTCCTGCTGCGGAAAAGTTAATCGCCTGTTTCTTCTACAGAAACCATACGATTTTATAATGAGTGAGATGCTCCAGTAAAAATAAAATTAAGTGCAAACCTTATGTTTCCTTACCTGGTCTCTCGATTCCAAATACCGTAATCGGGTTCGTCTATGAACCGGATATTTCTTCACCTTGGTGAACTGATCGAAATTAGTGGTTAAACAATATGTCTTGCGCCTTATATTCCGCTATCTTCTCTTCACTTAGCAATTTCTCTGTTTTTCAAACAAAAGAAATAAAAAAAGTTCCTAATTTTAGTAGACGCATTATTATTTTTTAAAGTGGTCAGACGAATTCCTAAAAACTGAGTATTTAGCCTGTTGTTTTTTAAATAAATTACTGGATAAAGCTGATAAAGAATTTCAGAGAACCAAAAAAAACGTAGTAGGATAAAATTATTTTCGAACGGGCTCATCCGAAAAAAATTTCTTTTTTTTCAGAAATTAATTGCCTACTCTTGGGCGATTTGAACCTTGACACTTCAATTTCGTTTATTTTTGTCCTTTCCGGTTCTTTTCAAACAACATGCAACGCCTCACTTTTATGGCTCTATGAGTCTAGGGGTTAACGAATTAAAATTGGGGAGTGTAGTTGATTTACTCATCTTATTCGCTACCACACTCGTGCGCACAAGACCCACGTAACTTATGCGTGAACCAATAGAGAGCTATACCATTTTATAAAAATATTTTAACTACACGTAAAGACTTGACTATATCGATTGACCAAAATCGATTGGTGGACACGCTAACTATACCGGTCACAAACTTTTAATTTATTACATTTTTTGGGCCGCTTCGCGTAATAATTTGGTATGAAATAAAGAAAAAAAACTTTACCTGTCTACAGCTTGATCATCTTTGGATGGATTCCAATCAGGATCAAAAATGATAACTCTTGTGGCTGCTGTCAAGGTCAATCCAACGGAACCGACTCCAGTGGTCAATAAAAATGCTTTTATTCGTTTATCATTTTGAAATTGTGTTACACGATCTTCTCGTACTTGTGCTTTATCCCGGCCATCAATTCGAATTTGACTTATATTTTTATTATCCAAGATTTTTTCAATCATATTGAGCAGTTTTATCGACTGACTTCAATAGGATTAGCTTAAGCTCCTTAATGAAATCTCGGAAAAAATAAAATTTCGAAATTTATTTGTGAATTAAATTTTTGAGCTAACCCTAATCTGAAAATAAGAATTTTCTCGCCTTCTAAGGCATCGACTAGATGAGAAAAAACGCGTAATTTCCCGCTTTCTGACATCAATCTTTCTTCT
This sequence comes from Oikopleura vanhoeffeni, assembly GCA_004367855.1. Classification (NCBI taxonomy): domain Eukaryota; kingdom Metazoa; phylum Chordata; class Appendicularia; order Copelata; family Oikopleuridae; genus Oikopleura; species Oikopleura vanhoeffeni. The sequence goes on from SCLH01000824.1 coordinate 597,154, forward strand.
GAAATACTGTGAATGCTATAAAGGGGTGAAACATAAAATAATTTGACCTGATAAAGTACCCCCGCCTGAATGTTCATCCCGCACATTCGCTAAGGCGTAGGTGCATGACGTTAAATAAAGGCATTGCGTACGCCCAAATATTGCCTAATCGAGGAAAAATAATATCCCCCTTTAACACTATCTGGAATATCCCGGCCCTACTACTAAATAACACACTACGTTTACTATACAGGGCCGGGATATTCCAGATAGTGTGAAAGGGGGATATAGGCGATATCCGATATAGGGGATATAGGCGACGTTAGGGCTTTTTCATTTTTTTTCCGGGTCGAGCGTTCATTTTTGTTGGGTCCTTTTCAAATAATGCAAAAAATAAAAACCAATACAGTCCTCGCTCCCTCACTAGTGAAAGTTTTTGGAGGGGCGTTTTGAACTTCAGCTTACATCAATGAAAGCTCTAGGACGCAGAATTAAAAATCAAATTCCAAGGGTACTTTTTAATACTTTTTCATACATGTAGATTCTCTCGAATTATTATGGTTTTTAATATATCAAAAAGAGTCAAGTTGGTCTGAAGATTAAAATAACTTTTCACCCTATCCTATTCGCTGCACATTCATTTTGAAGTTCTTCGGAATTTAATGTCATGTTTTGATTAACCATTAAACCAACAGACTGACACGCTCGGTTAGACAATCTCCGTGGGTGATCGCAAATTTTTTTGAGCACGGTACATTGGACGAGCGGAGATTTTTTGGTCATGAGGACTGATTTCACCTCGTCAGATTCAAGAAAATCAAGATAAATTTTTAATTGAGATGGAGTCATTTTACACCAGAGGACGAAATCATTTTTAGGCATCATTTCGGGGAATTCTAGAGATTTCTTAAAATAAAAAATTTTAGTTACAGCCTGAGTTTTCTCGTTAGCTGCGCTTTTTTTCGTCCGCAAAAATACTCGACGGTGATTGGTCTATATCCGGAATAATTGTATCTGATTGGTTATTTTTTCGGACGAAAAAAAGAGCAGCAAACGAGAAAACTCAGGCTGTAGAAAACAAAATTAACTATCAATTTTTAAAGGAAAGATACTTTTCAATATTTGACACTATACAAGGTGTTCAAATTTGAGCCGACCTATGGAATGCCCACCAATTATGTCAGATTGAGCTTGTCATTAATGCGCACCTATGAAATTTATAAAATCTTGAGTTTAACCTCAAAATTTTTTTGAAAATTTCATGTTTCTGAATAATTTATGATGCAATGACTTTTGATAAAAATTATTATTTTTTAATTTCAAGGTCGACTCAAAATTGAACAAAGTGCCCAAGTGGTGTGGAATCACAGTTTCTAGTACATTTGATAAATATTTTTATGTACGTAATACGCACTGCGTATAAACGAAAAATTTAGTTACAAACACTATCCGCCAAAGTTTATAAGCGGATACTTAATATCAATAAAATATAAAAATACCAAAAGTGAAATTTTACACCAAGTGGGATCAAATATTAAAAATTATTATTTAAGAATGCCATTTTTACTAGTATCAATTACTCATGTTGACACCCTTGTGTGGATTCACCTAAAAAAAACTTCGTAACTTGAAAATCATGCATAATTGATCTATTAATTAATTTAAATGGTTTAATGCTATACCTTCATCGTTTTGAGAGCTTGATACTCAATTGCCTATTTAGAAAATGTCACAGATTTTGTCAAAAGAGTGACATATAGTGATATGACTTTAGTATGATTTGTTGGTTAACTACTAAGTTCGCACGTCCCGCTCTACTCTATATCTACCACACCAGAGGCGCTACAGGTGTGGTAGGGCTAGAGCTGCAAATGATTATGAGGCCANTACTTTGTAATATACAATATGCGTAATATAAAGTATATTATACTCTTTGTTTTAAAAATACTCACAGTTTCTCACTTGTCTCGGTGGGAATCGATTAAGTTATTCTTATAGATTACAATCTGCAAATCAGCAGATGTGTACAAAAAGCTTACAAATGGACATATCTCCAACTTAAAATATTGTTGCAATTAAATCGGTATCAATCAACTTAAGGTAGCTCTTTTTTAATAGGGCCCATTTCTGTATCACTGTATCATATCACTGTATGTTAACGTTAAAATTTTAACTAAAACTTACATTAAACTCATTTTCAGTTTTACTAGTTCCCTCATCTCGTTCCTTTTTAAGTTGTTGCGACTCCATTTTTAATTGATCCTTGGTTCTCCTTTTAACCCAAAATCCTGTTGTATCTCGGAGTGTTTGAGAAAGCATATTGCCTAGTCGTATTTCATGACTTCTAGCATCTTTCATACGACTTTTTTCGATAGGACTGAAATGATAGTTTAGGATAATATAGGTTGATACTTTCATATTTGTAAATAAGGACAACCCGAGGAAAACAAATATGTTTTAAAATACAAACATGATAGGAGCCTCAAATGATCAAGTCTAAAAAATTTTTAATCTTTCTCACAATTTTTCTGTAAAAACTTTGAATTTTTGTTTTTGAAATTTTCCTTGACGGCTTTTCACTTAACTGGTTTCACAGTGGAGAGCAATTTCTGGAAAACGGCAAGGTAAATGATTTGTGCGTGAGTGGCTCTAAAATTATACCTTTCCGTGTTCTAGAAATACTGTACACAGTATACTTGTATTTATTGGTTATAAGATAAAATTAAGGATCTCATATCAGGAAGATACTATAATATACTATAATTTTTGGCGATAATATAACTTTTTAAGCTACCTGTCACTGCATAGTCGTTTTCGATTTTCACCTGGAATTTTCAATGCTGCATTGTAACAAAGTTTAAAAACTTATATTATGGCCCAAAATTTAAAAAAAAATATCGTATACGAAAAATATCGAATATACGAAAAATATCGTAAACATATGTTTTAGTTGAAAACTATCTCATCGAGAAATGTGACGTATCTTAAAAACAAACCACAGTGAATAATAAAAATAATAATTTGCTTACTTTTCAAAATCTCGTTTAAATTCTACTCTTGATCCTAGTAATTCTCCTGATGAGAAAAAACTAACCAAGCTCCAAAAATCTGTCAATTTGTTCATAACTGGTGTTCCAGTTAAAAGTAGACGATGATGACTCCTCAGTTCATTTACAGCTTTGGATTGTTTATTTTGATTCTGAAGAATATTTTTATGCAAAAAATTTTTTTCAAAATTTTTTAATTTTAGATAAAGTTAATTTCTGAAATTTAATTTACCTTGATATTATGTGCTTCGTCGAGTATCACATAGTCCCACGCAAATGATGATGTATTTTTCTTATTTAGCTGTTCTGCTGATGTTCGAATAACCCTAAAAATGATATATATATAAAATAGAAAACATAATTATTAAAAGTTTATGAAAAAATGGGTAACCGATGTGTCTGATTTCGGCGCGCAGTTAAAGTCGTGGTTTTTCCTTGAATGAATTAAATAAATTGAATTCGGTGGTTGCGACGGTTTTCCGATTTGGCCAATTTCAGTGATATCAAAAATTTTAATTTTTGATAAAAAAGGGATTCGGTAGATTTTTACGTCACCGTGTTTTCTTTGCAAAAATAATTTTGAACAAAAGTGCTCAATCAAACCTTAGGCATCTACGAATAACGTTAAAATTATCATTTTAAAAAATATGTGGTCACCTACGAGAAAAGTTAAATTAGCCATTATTGATGGTTTTTCTCGTAAATTCGAAAATAATAATTTGAACAAAAAATAATGAAAATTTTGAAATTTCGTCGGTTACCTTCTTAAGGGTATTCCGGTCCCTAATTTGACATATTCTCGATTAAATATTAGCCAAACACGGCTTCTGGATATTATTCAGATTAGCCAGTTGTATAACTAGCCTTCATCTTGCTAAAACATGTGTCAATTTTTTTTTGCATGCATACACTCCCGAGACACATAAGCAAGGACAGTGAGACCTAGCCAAAACGGAAAATCTATCTTCCTCTGAGGTTTTATTTTGAAATAACTTAATTTTAACATAACCCGTGTATAATTAGTATTTAAAACGTTCTGAGGAGGCCCTTTTGTCCGAAAAGTCTGCTAAATTTTTTCTGAATATCGCCGATAAACCCCGTTTTTGGAAAAACTTTTTTGGTTTCATCGGAGAATCTATTCCTCCTAGGTTAAAGTTTCAAAAATCACTCAATTTTTGCAAACGGTAGCTCGAACAAATAAAGCTTCTGAGGAGCCGTTTTTTTTTTCAATTTTGACCCCGAAACTCACAAATATGGAAATTTTCAAGGTCACGTAGAAATTGTCCGAAAAAAAATCGTGCTTTGCATGTTTTCGAAAGTAGACTCTAAAAGAAAGCTGTGAGAAACACTGAAGAGAAGCGTTGGCTACTTCAACCCGATATCGTTGAAGTTTAGTGGTCAATTCGAAAACAAACGTTATTTTTGAACAAAATTTTGAGAAAATACTTAGAAAAATCGAAAAACGCAAAAATTTCGAAATTTTTTTTGTTCTCATTTGGTTGTTTTATTGCGTTTAAAACATAAACAATTGATTTGGTGCATTTTTGATGACATATTAACTGCAGAAAATCTAGGAGCCGGGATACCCTTAAATGAGTAAACAGTGTATAAAAACTTACCCGTATGTCGCAAGCATTACACTGGTTGTCCTCTGCGCGCTTGCTAATTGGCTTGCTCGTTTATTTTTCGTTAAATCTCCGGTAAATCTATAAATGTCGATATTCGGAACCCATTTACTAATCTCATTTTCCCAATTTGGTATCAAACTCGTGGGAACAATAATTAAAAAAGTTTTCGCCTGGCCCATATCAACTAAGGCCGAAATAAAAGCACAGACTTGAATCGTTTTCCCCAGACCCATATCGTCTGACAGTAAACCACCTTTTACTGCGTTGCCTGGACCACCTTTATGAACGGCGTCCCACATCCACTGAATGCCTTCTCTTTGGTGGGGGAATAATTTCTGATAAATATCTTTGTCGATTCGAAATCCGTTTTCTAATTCCTAAAAATTTTGCTGTTTAAAAAATCGTCAGAAATTAATTTGGAAGGATTTTTTGCAGCGAAAGTGCTTTTTTTGGGAAAAAAATCTACAATTTGTTTCTATGTAGGAAATTGTAATTACAGTTTCAACAATTTTCTCAACAATGTTTTTCTACATTTCTTTTGCTCAAAAAAGCTCAGGCGAATCAGCGGCCTTTTTCGAGTCAACGGAAAATGTATTTTCAACTGTATGGATTACCCGCCCTCAGAGTACAAATCCTAAATATTTGAATGATACAAACAACGCAAGATATTAGCACCTAATCAAAACCCTTGATTGCGGAATAGGCCGATTTCATTGATCAGATTAAGAAAGGATCAACCAATCAAATGCTCAGATTTCGCATTTTTCAAATATTTAGGATTTGTACTCTGAGGGCGGGTGATCCGTATACATTGTATACAACTGTATTAAAAGGTATGTAATGAATTATATATAAAACTGTATATTAATTCACCTTATTATGAAGTGGACCTAAAAATTAGCTCTAGTTTTATTTATCCACATTTATTTTTAACTCGTAGACTCGATTTCCGGCAAGTAGTGACCATTCACCATTAAATCGCATTTAACGACGCTTAAACATTTATGACAAGATCAGTTATAAAGTTATCGATTAACTTGAAGACAAAATGACGTTTGTGCTTTTTTTNAATAAATAGTTAGAAAGAGAAAGATCTTGTTATAACCCCCAAAAAGGAAATAAATATTCCGCTGCAAAACCATAATTATTTACAGTAGTAGAGGGCGGTGACTCGCAATTTAAGAGAAATATTGATGAAAAAGCGTTGCAGGGCTGAAAGGAAAGGGTAAATTCAAAAAAGAAACATTAATATTTTTTCTTAAATATGATTTAATATAGATTTTTGTGAAAAATTAGTTTTGGACATTTTTTGTTAATAATTTCCCAAAAAATATTTGTATACTCAATTATACTGTCTGACTTTCAATTGACGTCAGGACTCAAAGTAATTCGTCCTACTAACTACGTACTTTATCTGATATAGCCGCTTTTAGAACCCTGTTAAGCTTTATCTTGCTCATATATAGAGAATTTTGAGCGGGATTCAATGATACTATTCTTCAGAAAATCAGATGAATTTAAAAAATTTTGCCTAAAGCATTTTTAAGGAATGTATTTAAATAATCAGAAATTAATTAATAATTGAAACAATTTCCAACGCAAAAAAAAGATTAACTTACAAACATAAAAATGTTTGTTCAAAATTCTAGTTGACGCGGCCAAAATTAGTTTAAATGAAAATCATGTTTTTTTGTGTTCCTAACTCGTAGACTCGATTTTCGGCAAGTAGTGACCATTAAATCGCATTTAACGACGCTTAAACATTTATGACAAGATCAGTTATAAAGTTATCGATTAACTTGAAAACTAAATGACGTTTGTGCGTTTTTTTTTTAAATTTTACTGTATGATCAATCAAAATCATCAAAAAAAACCTTTCATTGTAATTAGAAAAAAAATCTAAGACTTTTTTCTATTACACCAAAGGCCAAAAATGATCACGTGACCGTATATTCAAGAAATAAGGTCGGTCAAAATAGTACTGTTTTTTCAAAAATGCTTAAATAACTTTTTGAAATAAATGAAGATGTTATTTAGGAGTTTTTCAGACTTTTTTTCCAATAACACTAAAGTCCAAAAACGATCACGTGACCTTTTAATTAAGAAATAAGGTTTTGGCTCAAGTACACAAATAGTACTCAAATTACGCCGAAAAAAATTGTGGGATAATAAACACCTAATTTAAGAGTTTTGAACATAATGATTTTCCAAAAAGGTCACGTGATCTTATTTTTCAGGAAATAGGGATTTATTTATGACATATTTTGAACCCTATTTTTGGATTATTTCGATACGTGATTTTATTCAGACTTTCGTGTAATGAGAAAAAATCTTTAAACCGTTTGAAGTTGACCCTGGAATTTTTTTGACGTAATTTGAGTACTTTTTCAAATAACTGTATATTGGTACTATATATTTCTTTTCAAAAGTACCCAAATCATGCGGAAGACCCCTTAAAAGAATCGTAACGAATTTCTAAGACTTCAATTGCATTACAGTATGGCCTCCGGTTTAAAAAGAGCATTTCTAGAAGTCAAACTTTGGAAAAAACTTATTACATAAGACGCCTACGCATGAAAGATGAGTTTATCTTTTT
>SCLH01000825.1:0-12078 GCA_004367855.1 Oikopleura vanhoeffeni
TTTACCGGTAATTTTTGATAGTTTTGTTTTCGAGATATCGAACATTTTCTGTTAATTACTGGTAAAAAAACTGGAATTCGAAAAGACCGGCTTGAAAAGTTATTACTCAAAAAGATCGTTAAGACTAATCCAGACCTATCTCGGGCACAAATTTCAAGCACTTGAAAAGGCAGACCCTTTCCATTTTTCAACAGATGTTTACAAAATGTCAACAATTGTGAGAAAAGCAATCACTTTTTTGAGCGATGGAATTCAAAAGTGACTGATATCTTAGTCATTTTGTAATTTGACCTCCCCTGGTGTCATGTTACAAAATTTTACTCCACATTTTTTTAATTTTTAAAATAATTACCAAGACGTTATGTCCTATGTTACATAGCTTATGTGAAATCACAAATAGGTATTTATTTTAATTATATCTGATAAGAACGTTTACGGACAACGATTTTTCTTTTCCTAAAATGTTGCAAATTTATTACAGAAAATACCTATTTCTGATATTTGACGTTGTTCATTGTTTTTAGGCCCATATAATATGTAATATGGGCCATATTACATATTATAATATAAAATAATTTTTTTTAATTCGGAATTATAAAATGACTCTAGTTAAATCACTTTGTTATTTGATCTCCTGGTGTCATATTACATAATTTTACCCCTGGATTATGTACAATTATTTTATTTAAATTTTTTTCGAACTGTTTAAGGGGGTGGTGTTAGTGAATTTTGACATTTCAGAGGCTTCGTACGGTTATACAAATGCAGACTGGACATTTTTGAAACATACATTACGAAGATCTATCTTTGATCTCGCGATTACATTTGGCAGTTTAGTACGACTCCCATCAACCATCTGGTTAACCGCGATTAAACACGAGTCCCTGAGCTTTTCCAAAGAAACAAGGATTTTAGAGCTTATATCAGAAAGTTTTAAGATTTGGTGAGAATCCGAAAAATTGTCCCAATTTTAGTGTAGAGGAGTTGTTTTCTGTGGAAATGCCAGAAACGTCATTTTCGGAATGTAACAAGCCCAAAAGTTGGCGAACATCGTAGAGGAAGTACTTTTTCGAATTTCAGCCTGATTGGATGTAAATCGACAAAAAAGTGCGCGAAATCGAAAATTTTGAACATAAAAGTGAGAATTAAAAAATTTGAATGCCATCAAAAGATTCCTTGGGTACGATTTGCTAGACACGGTGCTAGAGATCAAAACATAATTTTGATGAAAAACTTTAATTTTTTTCTAGAATCCGCTGTGTTGAAAATCAGACCATAGTTGTTATTATAGTTTCCAGCAAACCGTACCCAAGAAATCTTTTGGTGGTATTCATATTTTTTAATTCTCAATTTTATGTTCAAAATTTTCGATGTCGCGCACTTTTTTGTCGATTTACAGCCAATCAGGCCGAAATTCGAAAAAGTACTTCCTCTACGATGTTCGTCACCCCATGCGCTTGTTACATTCCGAAAATGACGTTTCTGGCATTTCCACGGAAAATCCTTATGTTGAAATGTCTAAAAAACACCCTTTTTCGGCAGATTCAACCATATTGCTGACCCCTGAGGCAAAAATCGAAAAAAACAGCTCCTCTACACTTAAATTCAGACAATTTTCCGGATTCTCACCAAATCCTCAAAACCTTCCGATATAAAGCTCTAGGATCCATGTTTTCTTTGACAAACAAGCTGAAGGGAACTCGTGTTTAAGCGCGGTTAACCAGATGGTTGATGGGAGTGGTACTAAACTGTCAAATGTAATCGCGAGATCAAAGATAGATCTTCCTAAGGTAGTTTTTTTAGACGCGACAGATTTTAATTTTTACCACTTTTCCATCATGAAAAATCTTAAGAAAACTTAATTCTTGGAATTTTATTTTTCAGCCATTAATCTTAGAATTTCTTCTTGTTTTGTATGATACTCATATTGGGTCATTTCCAAAAATCTCGAAAATTTAAAATAAAAATTTTGACCTAAGCTTTTTTAGTTTCCAGTTGAATGCAAAAAAACGTTTTGTGATATCCCATACGGTTCCTCCGTGGTGAAAAGTCAAATCTGTCGCGTCTAAAAAAAACTACCTAATGTATGTTTCAAAAATGTCCAGTGTGCATTTGTCTAACCGTACGAACTTCGTACTACGAAGCCTCTGAAATATCAAAATTGACTAACACCACCTTGTTAAGAAGTTTTATTTTTCATAGCTCGATCGACAAAAATATGAAACTTCAAGCCGTGGCAGTCAATCCCGCATAAGTTCTAGGTCAAACCCGTCTTCTGGGTCAAATCATTTTTCAGGGTCAAACCAGGACACCATAATCGGCTCCAACTACGCCACCATCATTCCTGAAAATGAAGAAATCAAAGATTTGAAAAATCAGATCGAGCAGCTTAAAAATAATCTCGATTTAACCGTTGACGAGTCTATAAATTCGACAATTCGTGAAGAAGTCAGCCAATTTAACGTTGAATTTGAATCATTTTTATCCGAGGCGGATCAAACGCATACTGATTCGTTCTTGATTTCAGATTTCAAGGCAAAACTAGGAGATATTGAAAAACGGTTAAATGCCCTGCCAGAGGTTGAATTGTAATATTTTTTAAGAGAGAACTGTACATTTTTGTTTTAATTTTTTATCTGAGAAAAATATTTTTTTAAGTTTTCAACATTTTCACAAACCCCAAGAAGAGTCGGTTTCAAAGACCAGTTTTGTCAAATTTAAAGTTTGTTGAAAATACTCAAAAATACATCATAATGGGCGAAATTTTTTTTCTGTATTTTTCACGGATTTGATATAGGCATCATCCTGAAATTGCGTTATTCGTGATCTATGGATATTTTTCCGTGCTTAGATTTTTACACTGTGGTGTGCGTCTCCACAGAGGCAACCTCCATAAGCACAATATGGTCGAAACCTACGCTACTTGCTTGCTCCTCTTTAAAGACAATATGCCTTTTCCGAAAATTTTAAGTTGCAGAGAAAAAAAAGGTCTTCATTATAAATCGACCAGAATAAATTTTCATCGATAATAAATTGTCAAGAAATTTTTGAAAATTTTTTTTCTGAAATGTACCACTTTTTTGGTGAGAACGGCCATGGTTATGACAAACAAAGAAAATGTATTTTAAAAACTAAAAATTGAAGTTAGTGCTCGGATTTCTTGTTCTGTAGGGTTCCCGTTTCACACCCTAATTATGATGTATTTTTTAAAAGTTTCGCAAAATTTCAATTGACATACTTATGAACCGAATCAACTCTATTTCTTACTGTAGTAACTCTTGAATTTTTTCTAGAATGGCACTGAGTGTCCCTTCAGGTTCAGATGCGCAAATGCGGCGATACGTAGAATCCCTGACAAGCACTATTTCAAGCTTGACGAAAAAGTTAGAATTATTGGAAGGAAAAATGAATAATAACGAAAATAATTATATCTTAACTTTGAAGAAAATGACAGACCTGGAACATGAAAATCAAGATATGAGAAGAGCAGCTGCGGCAAATAACGAAAAATATACGATTTTAGAGGTAAATTAAAGGGTGAGAGAATATTTGCCATTCAAATTCCCGTGGTCTTTGTCTATAAGAAAAACGACCAAACTGAATGAGATTCTGGTTTCTGTGAAAAGCTTTTTCAATTGATTTTCATGAAAACGATGAACGGTATCGGCTACATCTTAAGTGACAACAATAATAAAGTATACTTAGGACGACCGAAAGAATTTTTAATTGTATTATTGAACCTGACGTTGAATAGATTCTGCGTATCACTGAAAATCGTAGAGAATTTCAAAAGTTACTAGTTTATTTTGTTAAAATAACGCAAAATATAAAATAACTCAGATAAATTTGGTAAAATAAAATTAATTTTTTGTCATGAGAAAAGGTTGATAGAGCTCATAAATTGTTCATAATTTCTATTTCCTTGCAAGGACTGGTAATTTCGATCCACCAGACTTGATTTTAAAAATTGGCACAGGTAACTTGAGAATTTTAGGATTGGTTATTTTTCCAGTTGGTATTTTCGAGACGATTGACTTCTTAACTTTATTCGTCACTTTTTCACATTTCAGTTGCTTTATTTCACTTTTCAGTGATTCTATAATCATCGTTAGATGATCTGTTTCACGGCTATGTTCTTGCTCAAGAAAAGTGCTGATAGCAGCTGATGATTCCTCAGCTATTTTTTCAATAGCATTTTTGTACGTTTCGGCATCAATGATAAAAATATGACAAATCTTTGCCAAAATCCAGACTGTAGCTAGAAGCAAATATTCGATCACAGGCATTTTGTTTGATTTGGTGGGTTTTTCTTTCTGGTAAGAATGTTTATGGTTTGGAATCGAAGTTGGCCTTATAAATACAAACAATTACAACCTAGCGGAAATAGGTGAGGGGACATCTGCACGTTGGATCACAAGCCGAGTTCAAACGTGCTTGATTAGCTGAGTTGTTGATTGCCCTAGGTTTTTTGTCGGAATGGTTCAAACAAAAGTTGACATATTTTGAAATTGATTAATTAAATATCTTGTTTGATTAAGAACCCGACAGTATGCTTCCCCCTTAAACCTTAACTATTTTGGAAAAATTTCGTCTATAAGAGCAAAACGGCAATTTTCAAAGACAAATAAAAATGTAGGAAATTTTATAACTTGATATTTTTTTGTTTTTGGATAATAATTTGAAATATTTTCTCCAAATTTTTTGAGAGCTTCACCCAAGTTGTGCAAATTTTTAATTTTCTAGCGCTATTTTTCGACTTCAAAGCACTTGTCGTTTATTTGGAAGAAGGCAAAATTGACAATGTCATTATAGACAAACACCACAATTAATATGTTTTGGATCTTGGATGTTTTTTTCAAATAGTCTATAATATTCGATAGTAGACGATCATTTTTTTTACATCAAAATGAATTCGGTTTAATACGACGGTATTTTGTATCTAACAACTATAAATTGTTTTTTGTAGAACCATATTTTTTCGAAAACTACCCTTATGTATGAAAACAGTAACAGCCAGTTTTGTACATTTCAAGGCGGTATATCGGGTGTGCCGAAAAAACCTGGGTAGACAATGTCTACTAGACATGTAATTTATTTAAAAATTCATATATTTTAGAATCAAATCAATATGCAAAGAAAATCATCGGACGATACTGACCAAAATTTGAACCGGCGATTAATGAACTTAGAAGGTGAACAAAAAGAAGTCGAACGACAAGTTGATCGAAATGCTCGAAATGAAGCAGAAATGAAAATTACAGGAAATGCAGAGGCACAAATGATGCAGTCAAGATTAAACACTTTAGCTGAAGAAATGAGAATGTCTATAGAAAACGCGAAACGGTGGGCGGATCAAGGTAAAAATAAATATTTTAAGTTCAATCGGTGACGGACGTAAAAATCAAGTTTAAACAATTCGGGTTTTGGTAGGAGAGTTTCTGGATCGCACCCTTGAGTTAGCGCCAAATTGGAGTTGTGAAAATTTTCTTACAAATATGTAATAAAAAACTAAACGGCCAATTTTTCAAAGTTTAGTAAAGTTGGGAAATATTTCAAATTTAAATTTGTTTGTGAAATATGTCGAACAATTTTTTAAGTTAAAATTAATTGCAAAAAGTTCTAGACTTTCAGATGTTGATAATTTATTATTTTGCCTTAATACAAGTCCAATCTTGAAAATGATAATAAATAGAAAAATAAGTTTTCATAATTTTCAACGATTATTTTTATTTTTAAATACCATAATAATCTAGCGGGTATTAATATTTTGAATTATTTTGTTTTTTGAGTTGTTTTACTTCAAACTGGCGTGCATTTTTAGCTTTCTAGCGGTATTTTCTCGATTTTTAGACCTATAAGTTATAGGCTATAACTTATATGCTATAAGGACCTAACCTCAAAACTAAACATGTCCTTATATACAAACACGACAGTAGTAAATTATACTTTTTTAATTCAGAGCGAGAACGAACGAATCGTGAAACAACCGAAAATATCCGCGAACATCGAATTCACATCGAAAAAGACCAAAAAGATTTATCCAATTTTATCAGAAGTCTTGGTGAAGAAATTAAAGAAGTCGTTAACGATGCCACACTTGATCTCAGAAAAGTTGAAGATAAAGTTAAACAAGTTATTGAAAGAGTTAAAGAAAATGAAGCAAGAGAACGATCGAAACATAATAATCACAAGGCATCTATCGTACAACTAAATGATAATGTGCGTAGAAATATTTTTTAACTGAAATTTGACATCCATTATCTTGACTACCATGATTCCACAAAAACTTGCAGGTATTTTTTTAGGCACGCTTCCCATCTCCAGCAAAACCCGTTTTTGTTTACGCATCGGGGTAACTTTAGCAGAGGAAACTTTTGGGAATATTTGTTTTGACACCCAACACAATCTGGTGGAGTACAGACCACTTTTTATCTCTTAAAGGGGTACTGGTTTTATGAGGCCTAAGGGGCATTACAAGGTAGTTTTTTTTAGGACAACCACCCCTAGTCATGACGATTACGAGAAAACCATATGCGATATCGAGAAACGTTTTTTTGCATTCAACTACCAACTAAAAAAGCTCAATGGAGAAATTTTATTAAGTTGATTTGACATCCAGATATAAACCGGAATGTAATTTTTAGGTAGGTTCGAATCTCGATGAGCCCAAAATTGTTTTTCGTCAAATCAGCCGGAAAGTTAACTTTTTATGTTTGTTCATTCTTATTTCACGAATGTCTACACTATTAACTGCTTGAACTATATTTTTGATGAATTCCTGGAAGAAAAAAACGAGTCTCGATTTTTTCTCAAATTTAATACTGATAATACCTATAATAGATTTCCGGTTACCAGTGAACCGGTAGTCCCATAAAAAAAATCCATTGAGCTTTTTTAGTTTGCAGTTGAATGCAAAAAACCGTTTCTCGATATCATCTATGGGTTTCCCGTAATCGTCATGGCTAGGGGTGGTTGTCCTGAAAAGAAAAGTACCTAAGTATTTTTTTCAGAATGAACTAAAAAACTTACGTTTGCTTCAATTTAACAACTAAAACGTCAAAATATCATCTTGACGTAAGCTAGGGTGGGAAATGCGATTTTCAAAATCTGGCTCTGCGCTATTTTTGTGTTGCTTTCAGAAGTACTAAATAATACTCCACGATTCAAAAAAAAATATGAAAAAAAAATTAAAAGGTTACTATAGGTCAAACGAAGACTTCAAAAGTCCAAAAACCAGTTTTCACATTTTTTTAAAAGAAACAAAGTTTGTTCCGTTAGTGCTCATGCATATAGATAGAAGCGCCATCTGAAAAGACAATTTTTGAAAAAATAAATTTTTGATTAGAAGTTGGGGAGAGGGGTCAAATGACACTTTTAAAATTTTAATTTTCGTTACACTAAATGAAAGTATTTCAATATTATAATTGTTAAGATTTTTGCTCCTTTTTCAATATTTCAATTGTTAGCCTAATAAATGTAATAATGGCGGCGTAGTAAATCTGCATAAAATAGTGATTGCGAGAAATCTGCAAAAATTATTAAAATTTTGTCAGTCTATAATTTTACTAAGATAATCGAGAATGATTTATGAAAAGGAAAAGAAATCGCATGTACCGTTCGTGAGTTAAACTTTTTTTGTAAAATAATGTACATTTTGCCTCTATTTAACTATAGCAATGAATTTTCAAAGAAAAATTCCCGGCAAATTAAGAATGAATTAAAAAAATTTATCAGTCGTAGTATCAGTTGTAGAAATTTTTTCTGACAAATAATATCGGCATAATGTATATTTTGGATACGTGGATATGAAGTTAAACTTCAATGGAGAGAAATACCAGCAATAAGTTTTATGCATTTAAGCACTCATGTTAAAATATTTCTAGAAATTTATCACTTTTATCCATTTCAAGGTTACAAACTGCAATGTGCAATGAAAACATAGATGTCCACTTAATTCTCACAAAAGATATTTGAGTTTTAAAAGGGCTTTTTCTCCCAAGCACATTGCTGGAAGCACCCACATCCCCTTAAGCAGGCTTGTAAAAGGGATGGGAATAGATAGGGATGGGGACTAGCATCCCTTGGGGATGGATGGGGATGGGTGGGATGGATTCCTCCAGGGATGGGCCATCCCATTTATCCTACTTATCCCTAAAGGCATCCTTTTCATCCCACGGCGTGCATCCCCCTTTATCCCCATTTCATCCATCTATCCTAGTACTTACGTACCAATTCCCATGGCGAGTGTATAATGGCAGCCCTAATATCAAATGAAATTTTCGATTAATTTATGGTGGTTATGGGCATCAATTACATATACAAATGTACCCAAATCTAGACTAAGATGTGGCATATAAACGGACAACCAATTTGTAAAAACGAAAATTGATGGAAATTAACTTTTTTCATAAAAACTTTAAACAAATTTTATAAGGACAAGTCTGTTTTGTCCTTTACAAAGATACATTTGTTCGCGAGTTTAACTTAAGTATCAGAAAAGAAACGCTGCAAAAGCGTTTTTGAAGAGTTTTTTGTAAATAGAAAATTGTTTTAAAATCTGGTCTCGCATCGGTTTCCGAGAGCTTAAGTTTTTTTTAAAATCCAGAAAATTTTAAGGAAAAGAAACATTGCGAATCCCCCGAAAACTTCTATTTCGGTGTTTTCCTAAAATTATTTTTTCTTTCACCGATACAGCCGTATAAACGTATTCTTCGAAATTTAATTCCTATCTTTGAAAGTCTGACCTTTGTCACTCTTTTTTAAAAATAATTAACTGACGATGGATATTTTAGCGTCAAACATATGTTTAATATTAAACGCGATTTTTATAAGGACGCGAGGCAACAACTTTCGCGTCCTGTAAATATCTCTCTAACTGTACCACTTAGGCCGCTACGCATATTCCACATATTGATATACATATGATGAATTATCAATTTTATTATTCCGGTTTTGAAATATCACAAGACGGCTAAAAATTATGAATTTTTGAAGTTCGGAAATTTCAAGATTAAACTTTTTAACATGAATTGTAACGCTGCTTGCCCGGAACAAACACCTTTATTTTTTTAAAACCAATATGATGAAGCTTGATAGTGATTTGTTGAACTGAATAAATCAAAATACCGAAAAATTTGCCTAATTTTTTCACCTTTTTCTTAGTTTATTATCAAAATTCTATAAATCCAATATATCATTTTTATCAAGTATGTATTTTTGAGCTGACCCTTTAAGTGACAAAAAATTGGGTCACTTAAAGCGCGCGCTTAAGTGACCAAAAACTTGGGCACTTAAGGCGGCTTCAAGTGACCAAAAGTGGGCACTTAAAGCGTGCGGCTTTGAGTGACCTAATTTTTCGTCACTCGTATTTATAACTTTGTTTTTTGATATTGCAACTTTTTTGGCGAACTCTAGTTCTGACGCCATCATTTAAATGTTCAAAAACTTGTGGGCACTAAATCAAAATCAAATATTGGTAAATCAAAAATTCTCTAGAGTTCAAACTTGATTGGTACCTTTAGAGCTTCCAATCAAAATCGTTAAAAGTCTAACCGATAATTTCAAGTCTCATATAAAAGAGACGATTAATCGAAAAATATTCCCTGCGAATAATTCCGCTTATCAAATGGCTTCGGAAAAAAATGACAGGTGTAAAATGGGGTCAAGCACGGCGAACAAATTTTGGTCACTGAGAGTACCCCCAAGCATGATGTGTCATAAACTACGAGTTCGCAAAAAAAGTTCAATTAAAATCAAAGTTATAATTTACCGGAGTGACCAAAAAACTTGGTCACTTAAAGCGCGCGCTTTGAGGACCAATTTATTAAGGCTTGAGAATTGAGAGAATATTGGTCAGTTAAGCGCGCGCTCTAAGTGACCAATAATAAAATTCCCCTATCAAAATGCTTTAGACAAAAAATGACAGACCTGTGAAATGGGTCAAGGCACGGCGAACAAATTTTGGTCACCTTTAAAGCACCCCCCCAGTATTTTTTAGATTTTAAATTAGCTGCAAACTGCCAAATCGCCAATATTGAGGGTTTTCATCAGTTCATATCGAACTCATAAAAATAAATGTGGGATGATTGTTCTGAAATTTCTTGGGGTTAATAATATATGAAAAATGGGATAAAAAAAATTATGAAAAAAAAATTTGGTCGTCCACGTGATTCAAAAAATAGCAATTTTTTGTTTTTCAGTCATTAACATTAAATATAAACCAACTGCCAATCGGTAGTTTTTGGGTCAACGCCAAATTAAAATAATATCTAGCACATTCTTGTGAAAAAATTAAAATTTCGAATTATGAAATTTCAAGAAAAAAAACGTAAAATACGAAAATAGGCAATGCCCGATTTGATCGACAAAAATATTTATTATCAAATTAACCGCCTTGTTGAAACTTAGTTATGTCAGTTTTGTGTACATATATCTAAATGATGGTGTCAAGTTATTACACTTTTTAACAAATTTTTGGATTTTTTTCAAAGTATTTTTTTTAAACCGAACGGAAAAAATTTTTTGCAGACGTTTCAGAACATTTTAAAAAAATGAAAATAATTACGAAAAAAAAAATTTTTGTGAAGGGGAGAGTTATATGTTTTAAAACTTAAATTTGTTGAAAAATGATCACACTCAAATCGGCACAGGCCGATAAGGGGGATTATATATTTTTAATTTTTTTTTTTTAAATTTGAGAATTTCTGAATCTTCAAAAAATCTTATTTGAAAAATTTTTTGAATTTCAAAAACTTTTCTTCGAATTTCAATAATTCGCAAACAAAATATTAATTTTTTATTGTAAAATTTTTTTCAAAACAATTACAATTTTTTCCAAAAATTTGACACATTTCTCCCACAACCTCGACGAAAATTCTCTCATAAATTTGATCAATCTAACTTTTAAATTACTCATTTCTCTAAAGATTTGACCAATTTTTCCATTCCAATTTAAACCATATATTTCCCCTTTTATCGGCCTCCGGCCGATTTGGGGCTAATTTTCCAACAAAATTAATTAAAAATATAATTACCCGGCTTCTTTCGGGCCTTCCGCCGATTTGTGGCTCATTTTTCAAAAAAATTAAATCTGACAAATGTATATCCCTCTAGTCGCTTCGACCGTATCTTTGTGCTATTTTTCTTAACAAATCTTGAATAAAAAACACAGATCCCTTTTTATCGGCTTTTGGCCGATTGAGGGTTCAATTTTTTTAACAAATTTTAAGCGTCACAAAACTACATAGATCACAAAGTTTTCAAATTCAGAGCCTTATTAAAATTATTAGTGGAACATATTTTTTGATCTTTTTGAAGAGATCTCTTTTAAAATTTTGTGGATTTTCTGCATGAATATAAAGCAGACAGCTAAGTTCTTGACGAAATGTGTTTTGGGGTAATTTTTTGAAATTTTAATTGATGCTCTTTAATAATTTTTTGTCATTCATTTTTTCAAAATTTTATTTTTTTTTATAATTTAATGCAAAATTACCGAACGACAAATCAAATGAACAGAGGTATTTGTAACACCCTATTTCGGCCAAAATACGATTTTTTTCGAATAAATTATCAGTTTTTTTTTTAACAACAAATGGATTTTTGAACAAAAATATTTCATACCAAAGCACGCGCCAAAAATTTCACCAGAAACCAGTATATTCTGGAAAATCAACTCTAAGTGGTAGGATTTTGCGACAATCGATTGGTGAAACACCTACTCACTATTACTCACGCTTATAAAACTTATTATATGAAATAAAGGTACATTAAACATATAATTATGGGATGCACCCTGGGGATACATCCTAGGATGCAATCCTTTTTTGGGGACTAGATGGGGATAAAAAGGGATGGGATGCATCCCATCCCAAATTGGGATCAAAATGGGGAGGGGATAGGGATGGAAAAAATCGGCTAGGGAATGCATCCTTTACAAGCCTGCCCTTAAGGGTATCACGGCTCCTACATTTTATGCAGTTATTATGTCATAAAAATGCACCAAATCAATTGTTTATGTTTTAACGCATAAAACAACCCAAATGAAAACAACAAAATTTTCGAAAATTTTGCGTTTTTTCG
>SCLH01000825.1:12618-65281 GCA_004367855.1 Oikopleura vanhoeffeni
TATAGCGGTGCGCACTTAATGTATGATTAAGAAAGATTACCTCA
Source organism: Oikopleura vanhoeffeni (assembly GCA_004367855.1). Classification (NCBI taxonomy): domain Eukaryota; kingdom Metazoa; phylum Chordata; class Appendicularia; order Copelata; family Oikopleuridae; genus Oikopleura; species Oikopleura vanhoeffeni. The sequence continues at coordinate 12,663 of SCLH01000825.1, forward strand.
AAATGATAAAATAAAATCCTAACGTTTTATGTATTTTTTTGTGCTTAATATTTTCTGTTTTAACAAAAAAAGAATATCAATAATATAAGACAGATTTATCGCATTTTACGAAAGTCACTTATTTCATTTTTACGAATAACCCAAACGTAATCTGTTTAAAAAAATCCTAAAGTTTTGTGATCAACGATGTTTCTGATTTATATTAAAATTTTGAATCAACTTGGAAATAAACTCCGCGAGTTATATCCTGCTGGGGACAAATTAAGGATTGAGAAAAGCGTTTTCGGTAAAGTGTTTTACGAGCTTATTACGATTTTTAATATAAATTGACATATCTCAAAATCATAAACAGTGTTCACGGAACAATATTTTTTTTTATTTTTTACTTTCCAACATTTCAAACAAAATGTATGAGGCTTCAAAAAGTAGTCAAAAATCCCCAGCAATGCTACAGCAAACACATGTTAGCACCCAGAACCCTCTTAAGTGTGACGGAGTGTATGCATGCAAATTAAAATTTGAGATTTGTTTTTCACCAGAGAAAGGATAGTTCTACAAGATGGGTCATCTGAATATTATCCTCAAAGCCCTGTATGGCTAATTTTTTATCGAGAAAATTCAATTCCGGCAACCAGTACCTGCTTAAATAGGTTAATTGTCGGTTTTTTCATTGATTCCCGGTAGAGCTTGAAAATCAAAAAATAATTTCACAGTTAAAAGTTTTGTTTGATATACTATGCAAAAAAAGGTTTCTTGATACTTACTACAATTTTTTGCTCGAGTGGGGGGTGCCTGAACAACGACATGTCGCGACATAAGGGGTTTTTAATGCAACTCACCATTTTAATGACGATAAAGGGAAACCATGGGTGATATTTAAATTTATGAAGAATTTTTTTTACATTCAACTGCTAACTATAAAAACTTAATGCGGACATTTTCATAATTTGATTTGACATCTGGTTCACCAGATATAAACTGGATTGTGAGCGGGTTCGAATCTCGGTAGGGTCACACTTTTTGTTACTAAAATCAGCCGGAAATATATATTATTATATTTAATAAATATAATCAATATCAACTTCGTGCTCATAATAATTAATAATAGTAAGCCTCGAATTTTTATGAATTAAAAAATGCCATATGTTATAACATGTTTCGAAAAAAAAGCTTTTTCAGTTGGGATATAAATGCACAAAAACGTCTCCTGTAATCTCCATGGAAAAGGCATTATAAAGAAATAACCTTAATATTGTTGAAAAATAATCGTCGGGACTATTGGGGTCAAATTTCAATTTTAAAATTGTATTTAGTATTCAATTTCTAAATTTATCTAGATATTAAAACTTATTTTAGCTTGATGCCGGAATGGAAACGCTGAAAGCCACTATCGAAGACTTATACAAAATACTAGAAGGAAAAATTTCGTTAAATTCTCGAGAAACTCAAGGTTAATACAGCCTGAGTTTTTTGGAATTGTCAATTTTTTTCTTCTAGTGGCTAGACAATCAACATTTCTTATCTTATGACTTAAATTTTGTCTGTCTAGCCACCAGAAGAAAAAAACAATTAAAATAGAACTCTGGCTGTATGATTAAAACTATTGTTTTTAAATTATAAATGATTTTGAAAATCATTTTTTGCTGATAAAAATATTTAAGCCTCCATTGGAGAATTGAAAAAACTCGTCGTGCTTGCTGATACCCACTAAACAAGCCAATGCTATTATTTAATCTCACGCTATAGTTCAAGCCAATTCAATTCAAAACACAAAATTATTTTTATAGACCTATCTTCTCAAACCATATTATTTTTTACTAAAAATCTATTTTATATAATTGAGCTTTATTCTAGTTTCTGATTTTCGAGATTTTCATTTTATTTTATATTTTAGAATGAGCACTCATCCCGGGCTTAATCGATTGAGTCGGGATGAAGTTTGTGACAAATATTTGACACTATATGACACTCATGAAGGTCTTAAAAAGGCAGGGGATAATGATTTACGCCAAATTGATAAAAATAGGATAAAAGCTTTAAAAACCCAAAGTTGAACAAAAAATAAAAAAAAATTGTTTTTGAAAATTACAATAAACTTTAAAAGTAGTTTTTAGAAAAGTACAAAAAATTTTAAACAATTCTTATGAAAAGTACAAAAAATTAAAAAAAAATGTCTTTCAAAAGTAGAAATCTACTTTTTCTTTTAATACTACAAAATTGTTTTTTGAAAACTACAAAAAAACTACAAATTAGTTTTAGAAAAGAACAAAAAACTTTTTATGTGTTCTTATGAGATTTCATTTTTGTAGACCGCTTTTGAAATATGTCAAATATAAAAATTTTGAACGAACAGAGGAATAAATTTTTGTGATTTTTTAAATTTACAGTTTTGTAGTATAAAATAACTCCCCCATAACAAGACCGCGCGATTACAGGAAGAGAGGATTAAAAGATTGGCGACAAAAGTCTTGAGACTGGCCGATGATAAGAAAAAACTTCAGAAGGTTTCTTCTACGGGAGGGAAGTCTAACCAATCTGTTACAGATCTTGAAACTGACCATTTATGCATGGTTCTGAAAGTAAAAACTATTCGAAAAATACAACATGTTGAATAACGGGCTTCAAATTTTACTCATTTTCCTTGAAATGAATTATATATTTTTTCAAACAACATGTTGAATAACGAAGATTATACTTGGGTTATACAATATAAGTTATACAGTATCAAATTTTAGCGTTTTTAAGTAAGCTTTAGTAGTTCTAAACTTAAGGGGATGGTGGTTCCTAATTTTACATATTCAAGGTGCGCGAAATAGGGAAATATCTCAGTAGTTCTGAACATACATAGATTGTAGAATCCCACCTTAATTCAAAAATCAGACTGACGAATTTTTTTTCGGCCTTACACTCCTTGTACCATGTTTGTAACACGGCACACTTTCCATATTTCAAAACCTATCTCGTCCCTGGTTTTTTAATCAAAAGCTTTGATATTCACCAGATATAGGAACTTAGTTAACTTAAAGATTCTAGGTTTGATTTTTCTCAAATTTGTCACACATTTCTAGAATGCCTGAAATTGCTGATTTTGACCATTTTCGTCCTTGTAAACCTATCTCCTCCCTGGGTTTCAATTTTTTTGCATTTTTTATTTTGTAAAAGTAAGATAATGAAAACCCAAACAAATTATAGGTTTGGAATTTTTATTACAGTGCGTCGTAAAATCTAGAATTTGTCACTTGAGTAGACCGGATAATTTTTTTTGTCGGATGAAATCGAAAGTGGGCTCAAGTGGAAGCTCTTCTTTCACTGTCTTCAAAACTGTCAATTTATTACAAAGTTTCATCAAAATTTAAAAGTTAATCGACTTTTTAGATAAAAATACTTCGAAAATTTGAAAAATCACAAAATTTCCAATTTTTTTTCGGGTTAATTTGCTTTTTTAAATGAATTACAATAGATTTGGTGCATTTTTATGAATAATAACTGCAGAAAATGTAGGAACCACCATCCCCTTGAAACAGCAATTTGCAAGTCTCGTTTTTTCTTTTCTTTTTGAACAACAATTTCATTATTTATTCAGAAATTCAACAAAATATTGCGAATCAGTGAATAAAATTTTGGTTTTCATAAAGCAAAAAAAATTAGACTTTTCAAACCATTCTTCAGCTGACGAGTTAAATGAAAAAAATGAAAAATTAGAAAGTGAAAATCGGCACTTGATCAAAAAACTAGAAGAGTCAAAACAGCTTTACGTCGAACTCTTAAACAAAAACAAAATCGTCACTTCGAGGGTTGACAGCGGCTTATACCCCTCTGCAGGACCAAATCGCGACATAATCCCAAAACGAAATAGTTCCTTGAGAGCCAATACCTCTTTACGAAAAATAGAGTCGAGCCCGAAGGCTTCAAGGTAGGGTTCTGATCGGAGAAAATTTGATTTTTTGAGCGAATTAGTTTGACTAAAACAAAATTAAAATTCTAGAATAGAATTTAAAAACTGAAAATATTTTCGAACAAAAATTTTTCTTTCGTAGAATTTGAAGTTTTAAAAATTTTAAAAACCATATTTGAATTTATCCTCATTTGTTCCCAAATTTGAATTAATTCTGGAAATTTATTTTTATCCGCAAAATTTTGTAATGAAGCAAATTTTACTGTGATTATCCTCCTTATACTAGTAAATAAAAGCCGCAAATTCTCATTTTGAAACCTACTTTCTGACCAATATATGGCTCTAAAAAACCTAGTTATGCGGAACATCTTTAGAAATGATTTACTCTAGAAGTGTTTTTTGTTATAACTATCAGTTTTACTTTCACCCCTGGTTTTCCCTGTCCGAACCCTACTTCAAGGTCAAATAATATTGATTTAAATCACCACCTGGTGGCCGCACAGCAAGAAAATCAAAATATGTTGGAGGCTATTACATTATTACAGCGAAAGTTGGCAGAATCGCAAGCGGAAAAACATCAGCTGAAAACTCAGTTGGTTCATAAAGATGATATGTTAAATTATACAACTGAAAATAAACAACTGCAATCTACAGATATGATGACTGAAATTTCTAAAATAAGGTTAATTTTGTGAAGCTATTTTCTTTAAAAAATATATAATTTTATATTTTTGTTCAACCAGATGTTTGTTTACAAACAATTTTAAGAATTTTAAAACATCCAAGTTTAGCAATATTTGTTAGAAAATGATTTTTTACCAAAGCGTACAAAAAATTTGCTCTCAGAAAAGTAAAACAAATCTAAAAAAATTGCAAAATTGTTTCTTGAAAGGTACAGAAATTTGAAAAAATTGTTTTCTAAAAAGATTTGAAAATTGTTGCTTGAAAAGTACAAAAGAAAATGTGTTAAATTACAGTGTGTTTTTTTACTTGTTAAATGAAAATGGCTGTGAAGGAAATTCCAGCCTAAAAAGAGGTAACCAGTCGGATTATTTTTCTAAGCCCTTGTCATCGACAATTGCTAAACTTTCCAAATGTAATCCGCTTAGTTAGCATTTTTTATTGGTAGTAATTTCCCTTACAGCAATTTTCATGTCTTAAGGCGGTAACCGACGCGTTTAACTTTGTTTTGAACATCAGTCCTGTTTTAACGGACAGCCTGACGATACTGAAATCCTGGAATATAGTTGATTTTTCTCTTAAATTTTCAAAAATAATGTATTTAAAAGTTTTTATATGATCGTACCGGTCGTGATACTGGTTGAAAAACCCGGNAGAGAATTTAGAAAATGACAGTCACACACTCTCGGGATAATAGTCGCTCATCACAAAATCGAACAAAAGATAATTTCAATTACGTCATCTGATCTGCAAAAATAAAGATGTTCAAATAATGTAATATGAACCCATAAATCACAAACAACACCACGGTTTTGGGTAGCTCGGGAGCTCTCTCTCTAATTTTTACCTTTGCTTGTGAATCGAATTATGAATCGTAATCAGCACTTTTTCTTTAATTCCTTTCAACCTCCTGGATGCTGCCAAGGATTCTCTAGTCTGTTATCTTGTATTCCATATTTTCTGTAGTATTGTCAAACTGTCGATGCTTTTTGATCAGCTGAAATTTGCTTTTTGATAGATAAACGAATTTGTTTTAAAAAAATACCTGGTAGTAATCCATATCTTCTTTTCCAGAAGTATCGGGTTTTTTTTGAACAAGATTTTTATCTTTAATACCTGTATAACTCGCTTCAATACCTAGCTTTGCTGGTGATTGAGATTATTGGGTTTAAACATTGGAGTTTGATACGCTCTGACTAAGCAACTTTTCAAGTTCATTAGCTCGAGACGAAAGACGTTTATTTACCCATCTCCGCTCTTGGTGGGAGATCCATGCGAAGCCGCTGAGGCTTCTTTTTGCATCGCTGCACAGAGAATCAAAAGGTTTATTTTTATCATAGTACGATCAATGACAGCTGTTTATGCATTTAAATCAGGGATCTCTGGACTGAAAATAACCAAACCATGGTACAGTTTTTCAATAGTAAATGTTTGATGATAAATGTTTGTCATGTGACACATGTGAAGGGTCAAATAATCGAAACGACGACAAAATTTAAATTTTTTTACTATTACTAGTACGCATTTTTTCCGTGCTCATCTTCAACAATCTCTTCTAAAACCCTAAAATAGTTTTTTCAAAGCTAAGTCTAAAATATATGCTATTTGAAAAAAAATTTTTTGAAAAATGCTTGAAATTTAAAATGTTTAAAACAAATCTCACGCTTAAAATTATAGTCGTGTTCTGTCCTACGAGGTCACAACTTGTGCCATTTCACTCTTTTCGATAATACCCTATATATTTCGTTCAATCTTCAAAATTCGGCAAAAAATTTATTCATCAATTTTTATTAAGTATTAGCTTCAAAAAAGAAAGAATTATTTGAAAAAAGGATACTTTTCTTCCACACACACAACAAATTTCGAACACTCTCTTGCACAATTGTGAGCTTTTCTGTCAATTGGAAATTGTTTTACTTTTTGAAAGCGAAATAATTCAATATTTTCTCGTGATTTACCTTTCTATGGATCTCTCATCCAACGAATGCCTCTGAAATGGTTTTCTTCTCTTTCCACATTTTTCACCGACGATTTTCGCCGCTGAGCAATTTCTCAATTGTTGCTTTAGCTATATCTTCCTCTGCTTCACTATCTTTTTCCTCTCTACGTTCAATTCTGTACTTCTTCTCTAGAGTAGTAGGGTGCGTCGGTCACCTGTAATTTTGCCGACTTTTCGGGGTACCAACATTAATCTTATGCCTCTTCTCACTTCTAGTTCTGAAGCAATTATACTGTCGTGTTTGTCTATGAAGACTTGGTTGTTTTGCTGTTTTTGTCCTTTAGACGATTATGCCGTCTTAAGAAATACGCAGAGCCCATCAACATGCCCTCCAACCATGTTCGCAGTGACTTAGGCAGAGAAAATAGATTTTCAAGAAGAATTTAGAGTTTTATCTTCTTAATGTTTTCTTGAACATACAAGTGTATTGAAAAACTAGCAATAAAATCAATTTACTGATACTACCAAATTTTTAGCTCTCCACTCGCTCTCTTTTGGACCATTCATTCGGTCTATAATTTCTAAAAATGAGTTATTAAGGGGGTACTGAATCGGTTCACAGAATTTTCTGAAAAATTGATTACCAGACTATTTAAGGCTAAAAAAAATGACAATCGGAAACTGTATTTTTTCTTTCTGCGATCACCAAGTTCGGCCAGGCGCGAGAGTTCAAAGTCGGCGAAGTGACTACATCATTTTTCTCATTAAGTACACATCACGAGAGACTACGACAACAAATGATGAACCAAAGTGATTTCACTTTTCAGCTAGGAATCCGGCCGAATTTGGTAATTTTCAAGACCCACCACCCTTTGATTTTAGTTCCGCAAAAATAAACCAAATTATGCCCTCGCAAACTAAAAAAACACAATGAACAATCTCTCCATCCGGCCCGGCTTTATTGTACACTTAATCTCCGTATAGAAACCAGGGCATTCTCTCTTCTATTCAACAAAAACATTTGGCAGTCATCCGTGTGGGTACTGAAGAAACATTGCATTTGGTTGGTCACACCTCCCTTCAAACTACTACTAACTATATGCTCCACCACCATAATTATTAAATTAGTCCCTGGTAATCTAATTTCAGAAAATTCGTAAACCGATCATCCTCCTTAATACACGTTATAATTATTGATGGTACTTTGAAAATAATCACTCATATTTAAAAATTGGGCGTTTTTGACCTTAATCAGATAGGTGCGCAGGGGAACCCTAAAGGACTTAACTTCAAACCGTTGATAAAATTTCTACTACAATCAGGGGGTTTATCGCCATCAAAAAAAAAGGATTCCGTAAGCAAAAAAGAATAATTTTTTTTCGGCCATCTGGTGGTCAGAAACGTGAGTTTCAAAAACCCTCGATTTTCAGCAATTAATTTCAATTTGTCATAATTAATTTAACTTATTTCTTTCAATTTTTCATGATAAGACCGTACTCACACAAAATGTTGCTATATTATCGTAAAAAATTGGGTCATTCAAGATATAAAATGGTAGGTCGGAAGATTAAATATTTCCTAAAATTTCCAGAGCTCTACTTCCTATAAGATGTCAAATTGTCGGAGAACACGAAAACGTATTAGCTAACCTTGGCGGCAATAGGTGCAAACCGGTATTTAAAACGCAAATAACCGGTATTTATCACCGGTTAAAGAATCTCGATTTTGTATTTTTTTTATTTTTGCATTTTTGTAATTCTGCTCAAGATTCTTTTTCGTTTTTCGTTATATCGAACCGTTTAAAAGTTATGAATTTGACCCACTGTGCATCCTACATTATAGACCGATGTGATTTCTCCAAAAAAATTCAAAATGATGTACAAAATGATAGTGTTTAGCATTTGACGTTTTGTTTTTTATACAACGATTTCATTTCTAAATTTCAATATAAAATTTTAATAAACAGCCTAAACTACGAAATTTTAGAAATAATCAAGGATTCTGAAAGATTTTTTTGAAATTTATCGCACTACCTGCCCTTGAAACTTTAAACGTTATTTCGGAAACGTCAATTTTTGAATTAAAAATGCTATCTTGGTCTTTCCAAAGCTTTCAAAATTTTAGCTTTAACTTTTTATTACAAAAAATATTAAATTGTTTGTCCGTTCGCTTTTTCATTTCGCCTTTTACCATTATTTGCGCATTTTTCAAGCTCCTTAGAGCTGTTTTGTGAGCAATATTGGCAGCGTTCATTGTGTTTGTAAAAGCGATTTGATTTAAACTGCTTGGGCACAAGCGTGCCATGATAAGGCGATGATTTGTCTGCTCTGTTTTATTCAAATTTTTCTACACAAATATAAAAAAAAAAGTACATTTTTTTATTTATTTAATCAAGTTTTTATTTTTTTTGATTTTGCTAATATGTGGTGTTTAAAATTTTTTTTGTAAACAAAAATCTGATTTGAAAATATTCAAAAATAGCTTATCCCAAAATAAACCTTCTTATAGATTTTTTGACTAAAGTAGTTTTTTAACTTAGGCGGTAGCGTCGCACTCTTTTTAGGCTACTTTGGGGTGTAAAAATAGCACGAAATTGCTAGGGACACTCAGAAACAGTAAACTTATTAATAACAAAACAAAAATCCCAAAAAAAAGTTCGAAATTTTCATTTTTTTCAGAATTTTCTGAGTAATTTTTTTTTGGAAACTTGAAACCCACTTTCGACCAGAAAAACTTAAATATTCAAAAAGCTGTAAGCAGATTTTTTGATCGTGAAACTCAAGCTTTAATTTGGTTGTACTTTTCGACTAATACGACTACTTTCATTTTGTGCTAGTTTCACTTGTGGTTTACTAAAATGCAATTTTCTAGAATTCAACAAAACATTTCAAATTCGGCTTGGATCAAAATAACAAAAACATATTTCTCCATCTTTCCCATAATTATACTGCATTCTGAATATGAACTTGAGGAGTAGTACTTTGAAGAGCGAAAATTCATGAAATGGCGGTTTTTCGCAGTTCTAGAAAAACCAGTTGGAATTCAAAATCCGCTTGCATCAAATAACAACCATAAGTGTTTCCGGTGTTGATGCAAGTTTGAGTGAGATCGTATGCAAGCTCTAGGAGGAGTAGTAACTTGAAAATTCGGTTAGGTGCTCTAGAACTCGCCGCTTGGTGGTCACCAGGGTCTACCAAAAATTATTCTGTAAATTATTATTGTAGATCAAGGATAGATCTTCTTTGCTATTCTCAAAAGTTTCAAGCAGTTTTTATTCGGGTAAATTGAGTACAAAAGTACATTTATGCGACCGCTACCCCCTTAAGGAGGTTACCGACGGAGGTCTAATACTCGAGATCTACACATGCTACGAAGTTAATTTTTGCGGCATTCAAATTTTGTTGTCGATTTTCATTCCAGAAAAATCAATTTCGGACAAAAATTTTTTCATAAATTTCGAATTCTCAGCCTTTGATGTTACTTTTTTACTTCGCTAAACTAAATCTCGCCTCTATGTATTTTATGCTGTCATTTTGAACTGCTGCATTCAAAATCCTTATTTTTTCTTGTATTGAGGTATAAGATTTCAAATTGTATAAAAAAATAAAAAAAAAATTTTGAAAAAAATGAAAAAAAGTGATCAAAAAAATTGAGAAATCTGGCGTATCAGACGCAATCGAAACTTTGAACTTCTCGCATAAGAAAATCAACAAGATATTTGAAAACGGATCCTAATTAACCCTATAGCACACAATTTGTAATAAGTGCTATTTTTTCCAAAACAAATCTGATATCAGTTACTCCAAATGAAAATTGAATAAATGCGTAATACACCGAAAACAGTCAATTTACCATGTAATTTTTGTCGATTTTGCGCAAATAGACCGAAAATTACATTTCCAATTAGATATATCTTTTTGAATAACCATTATTAGTGGGCGTGCGAAAATCAAAACATTTTTACATCATCACTAAATAAAATGATACGAATTTGGTCAAAAAAACGGGGTTTTCAACCAGTATCACGACCGGTACGATCCTAAACTTCATCTTTCAAAAAATACTTAAAAAAAAATCAAAAATTTCGAAAAATTTTTTTTGATGATTGGGTTCTATACGACTCTGATTTAATAAAGACTTTAGAGGCATTAAAAATGCTCCAAATTGATACGGGATGATAATTAAGTGTAGTAAGAACCCAATAATCAAAAAATTTTTTCGAAATTTTCGCATTTTTTTCTTTAGAAAGTATTTTTAAAAGATGAAGTTAAAAATTAACATTTGCTCAAATTTGACAACTAAAACTTCAAAATATCGACTTGACGTAAGCCAACTTTCTCATCAGTGTTTTACTGGCTTTCTTTTGAGCCTACTTTCGAAAAAATCGAAGCACTTTTTTTTTCGGAAATTTATTGGAAAATGACCAAAAAAATTATAATTCGAGTTTTGGCTGTCAATTACAAAAAAGCTTGTAATCTCTTACATATGTTCTGAGGAGTACTTGATAAAAATTTGAGCCATTTTGCAAATATATCCTCGGATGAGATAGATTTTGAAGACTGAAATTGTGAAAAATCGTCGGTTATTTGGCGTTCTAGAATTGTTCAGTCACCAGATCAAAAAAAACTTGTGATTNATTCACAGGCAAAATGTGCTAGCAAAATTAAATTCAACGGATTATTACTTTAAAAGATACAGTAAAGTGAATGAAAATAATACTTCGTAAAAATACGAAATTTATGAAATTTTTTTATATCGAAAATTTTTTTTTAATTTTTTCCGGAATGAAATCGATATCAAAAATGAGAATGCAGCAAAAATTAACTTTTTCTCATGTCTCAGTTCCGAGATATAGCGTCCGTCGACTACTCCCTTAAGGGGGTTATGTACGCAAATAGATTTTCCTTAAAAATTTTCTCCCCACTAATTCGGCCAAAAAAATAAGAATGAGCTTGGTCTTAGACTTTTTCGATCACTGATTTGCTCAATCATCAAAATTTTTTTTTCGAAATTTTCGCATTTTTTCGATTTTTTTCTTTAGAAATACTTAAGAAATACTTTAGAAATACTTAAGTTAGAAATACTTAAAAGTTAAAAAAACATACACTTTATATGTACTTTAGTCAAAAAATCTATAAAAAGAGTTGTTTTGGGATAAGCTATTTTTGAATATTTTTCAAATCAGATTTTTGTTTCCAAAAAATTTTAAACACCAAAATTTAGCAAAATCAAAAAAAATAAAAAACTTGAAATTAAATACTAAAAAAATCGTACCTTTTTTATTTATTATTTTGTAGACAAAATTTGAATAAAACGGAGCAGACAAATCAATCCCTTATCATGCAGCTTGATGCCCAACGCAGTAAATCAACGCTTCTACAACAACAAATGAACGCTGCCAATATTGCTCACAAAACAGCTCTAAGTGAGCTTGAAAATGCGCAAATAATGGTAACAGGCGAAATGGAAAAAGGAACGGACAACAATTTAATATTTTTGTAATAAAAGTTTGAAAGCTAAAATTTTGAAAGCTTTGGAAGACCAATGATAGCTATTAAATTAAAATTGACGTTTCCGAATAACGTTTAAAGTTCCAGCGGTAGGAGGTGCGATCAATTTAAAAAAATCTTCAGAATCCTTGATTATTATCTAAAATTTCTATTTCTTAGGGCTGTTTATAAAAATTTTATATTGAAATTAGAAATAAGTCGTTTATAAAAACAAAACGTTCGAAATCCTAAACATACATCATTTTGTACATCATTTTGATTTTTTTGAGAAACTACATCGTCTATAAGTAGGATGCACAGTGGGCAAATTTATAACTTTTAAACGGTCGATATCAACGAAAAAAAAATCTAGAGCAGAATTTAAAAGCAAAAAATAAAAAAAATACAAAATCGGATTTTTTACCGGTGATAATACCGGTTATTGGTTTAAATTACCGGTTGCACCTTTGAGCAATGTTAGCAAGATTAGCTAATACGTTTTTTGTGTTCTCCTGGCAATTTGACATCTTATAGGGAACGTGAGAGCTCTGGGAACCTCTGGGAAAATTTTAGAAAATATTTAGAATCTTCCACCTACGCATTTTATATCCGAATGACCCAATTTTTTTACATATTATAGCAAATTTTGTTGTGAGTACGGTCGTTATCATGAAAAATTGAAAGAAATAAGTTAATTATTATGAAAATTGAAATTAGTGCTGAAAATGAGGGTTTTTGAAAGTCACTTTCTGACCACCAGATGGCCGAAAATTTTTTTTTGCTCGGAATCGTTTTTTTCGGTGGCGATAACCCCCTGATAGAGTAGAAATTATTATCAACGGTTTTAGTTAAGTCATTCGGGTTCCCCCTGCGCACCCTATCTATAAGGTCAAAACGCCCAATTTTTTGAATATAATGTTTATTTTTAAATACCATAATAATATAACGTGTATTAAGGGGGTACTGATCGGTTCACAGAATTTTCTGAAAATTAGATACCATGGAAATATTATTTTTTCTTTTGATCACAAGTTCGGCCAGGCGGCGAGTTCAAAGTCGGGAAATGCAATTCACTTTTTCTCATTAAGTACACATCGGATCGAAAAAATGGATGAATCAAAGTGATTCATACTTATTCAGCTAGGATCCGGCAGATTTAGAATTTTCAAATTTGATTTACTGTCGTTTTATCATTTATTTTTAATATTTTAACATTTTGTGGGTTTTGACTGCATGTGAATGTTCTCTGCACATGAACCAAGTCATTTAAGGTCTTAGTTGAGCTTTTTATTATATACCTTTTTCTCAGGAGAGTTGTAGAAATTCGAAAAAATCAATTTTTTTTCACACATGAGCCATTCGCCCGAAAGGAAAGCGAACTCCAAATTCAATGCAATTTGGCATACACCTTAATTGAACCCTTCTCCAGAACGTATCAAATGCACCAAAAATTTGAACGTCAATTTCCGGTTTTATATTCATCTCACTGATTCCTATCGCGAAAAATAGCCGCGTTTGGTGATTTCAAACTACATTTTCCGCGCAAGGACGATTGTTCTTATATTCAAATAAATCTGAGCAGCCTTTACAAATAATAACCTGCTAAGATTAGTGTGATCTCACATATATCATTGATTAAAAAGGCTCCGAGTAAATGGTAGGAAGTCGCTCTTTCAGAAAAATTTCTATGAATATGATTTTTTTGAAGTTAATTTTATAATTCCAAAATCTATAAACAGAAATCGTAAAAAAAGACGAAAAAATTCTAGTTTTTTTAATTTGAAATTTTCTGGGGGAGTACAAAGAGAAAAAGAGATTACTGAAACAGATCAGTTAAGTGAACTCAGAGATATTTCTTCGGAAAAACAGCCTGATAGTCCATTAGACACAGGATTTTTAGTCTCTGACAGTGAATCAATTTTACTTCTTGAAATCGAGAATGATCATAATGCGAGCTCATATAAATTATAATGAAACAAAATCGGTATGCATAAATTATATCAATTCTTTACCAGAAATGGAAAGTTTTCAAATTATCACACAACCAGTGCGATTTTGATTAAAATAGCCGAACGAACTAACGAAATGTCTAAAAAAAATAGAGTCAAGAAAAAACGTGCAAAATTTCATCGAATTGCAAATCAAGTACAAAATTCAGATATTGTTTCTGTTCCAGCGTATAAAGACAAATCGAAATAATATTATTTTGGCATATATTTATTATTAATTGAGATAATGACCAAACCAAATGCAAAGTTTCTCAGTAACCACACATACGATCCAATTTATGGCCATGTTTCCAATAATCCGGCCGATTGAGAATTTTCAATTTTTTTTTAGTTTGCAGATAATTTTTTTATCTTTCGAACTAAATCAAATTTGAAAATTCCAAATCGGCCGGATCCTAGCTGAATAAGTATGAATCACTTTGGTTCATCCATTTTGTCGATCCGATTTGTACTTAATGAGAAAAAGTGAATTGCATTTCCCGACTTTGAACTCTCCGCCTGGCCGAACTTGTGATCAGAAAGAAAAAATAAGATTTCCATTGTCATTTTTTTGCCTTAATTAGTCTGGTATCCAATCTTCAGAAAATTCTGTGAACCGATCAGTACCCCCTTAATAACTTCATTTTTTATAAAATTATAGACGAATAATGGTCCACAAAATAGAGCTGGAGAGCTAAAAATTTGGTAGTAATCAGTAAATTGGGATTTTATTGCTCGTTTTTCAAATACACTTGTATTTCAAGAAAAATTAAAAGAAATCTAAATTCTTCTTGAAAATCCATTTTCTCGCCTAAGTCATGCGAACATTTGGATTGCATTTATGGCTCTCTATTTTTAAGAGCATAATTCGTCTAAAAGGACAAAACAGCAAAACAACACAAGTCTTCATAGACAAACACGACAGTAATTGTTCAGAAACTAAAGTAAAAGGCCATAAGATTTTTCAAATTTTAACCCCGAAAAGTCGCAAAATTACAGGCTGACCGACGCACCCTACTCACTCTACGAGAAGAAGTACAGATTGAACGAGAGGGAAGAAAAGATAGTGAAGCAGAAAGGGATATGCTAAAGCAACAATTTGAGAGAATTGTCAGAGCGGAAACTGTCGGTGAAAATATGTGGAAAGAGAGAGAAACCCAATTTCAGAGGCAAATTCAGTTGATGGAGGAATCAATAGGAAGGTAAATCACGAAAATATTTGAATTATTTTGCTTTCAAAAAATAAAACAATTTCAATTCTGACCAAAAAACTCACAAATTTGCAAAATTTCAGATTTTTTCTTTAGAAAAGTATCCTTTTTTCAAATAATTCTTTCTTTTTTTTGAAGCTAATACTTAATAAAAATTGATGAAAAATTTTTGCCGAATTTTGAAGATGAAAAATTATATATCGAAAAAGTA
This sequence comes from Oikopleura vanhoeffeni, assembly GCA_004367855.1. NCBI lineage: Eukaryota > Metazoa > Chordata > Appendicularia > Copelata > Oikopleuridae > Oikopleura > Oikopleura vanhoeffeni. Next base: position 28,077 of record SCLH01000825.1, read on the forward strand.
AATGCACAAGTTGTCCTTATAGACAAACACGACTATAATTTTAAACGTGGATTTGTTTTTAAAACATTATAAATTTTCAAACATTTTCAAAAAAAATTTCTTTTTCAAATACATATTTTAGACTTACTTTCTGAAAAAACTATTTTAGGGTTTTAAAAATTTTAAAGGTACAACAAAATGGTAGTAATAATTTTAAAATTTTTCTGGCGTTTGATGTTATTTGACGCCTTCACATGTGTCATATGACAAACATTTTATAGTCAAACATTTACTATTGAAAACTTACCATGGCTGGTTTATTTTCTGGTCCAGAGATCCCCTGATTTAAATGATAAACAAGCTGTCATTTGATAACTTTTTTTTGATACCTTATTCGATAAAAATAAACTTTGATTTCTTTCAGCGATGCAAAAGAAGCTCAGCGGCTTCGCATGGATCTCCACCAAGAGCGAATGGTAAATAAACGTCTTTCTCTCAAGCTAGATGAACTTGAAAATTCTTTATCAACGTATCAAACTCCAATTTTAAACCCAATAGATCTCAATCACCAAAGAAAGCTAGGGTATTAACGATTTACCCATTTATAAAATAAAAAATCTTGTTGAAAAAAAACCCGACTTACTCTGGAAAAATATAGATTACTACCGGTATTTTTTAAACAAATTCGTTTTTATCCTATTCAAAGCAAATTTCAGTTGATCAAAAAGCATCGGACAGTTTGACAATAACGACAGAAAATACTGGAAATACAAATAAAGACCTAGAGATTGCCTTGAGGCAGTCATCCAGGAGGGTGAAAGAATTAGAAGAAAAATTGATTACGATTCATAATCAATTCAAAGCAAAGGTAAAAAATTAAAAAGTAGCCCCAGCTACCCATAAACCTTGTTTTTGTGATTATGGGTTCATATTACATATTTGAAATTTGTTTTTGCAGATTGCGTAATGAAATTATCTTTTGTTCGATTTGTAACATGACCCCAATTTAGTCATTTTCTAATGTTACCCCAATGAGGTCATATTTCAAGAAATGACCCTTAAAAATCACTGAAAAATTTCAAAGCTTTTGGTGCCAGATGTGAAAGTTTTGTAGGAACGCGATAATTTTTAACTTCAAAGTATCAAAAAGCTTAATTTATTAAAGATCTCATGTTTTTAAAGAATGTGAGTCATAAATGTTTGAAAATCCATTGGTACAGAAAATTCCCCGGTTGTTTACCTCCGATTTTTTCATAAAATTTTTTTCCTTCTCCATTTGATGTTAGGCAAAGCCAATTGAGAGGACTTTCGGAATCCTTTTCTAAAATCGAATGGATCAAACTTGAGGCAATTCCATATCGACGATAATCAGCTCGGATATACAAATCTTGCATATATAACTCAATAGTTTTCTCCACAGTCAAGATTCCTAAAGCAATAAAAATTGTCTTTATGGTTATAATTTTTAGTGCAGTCAAACATTTTAGGCTACAAAATAAGGGGTTTCGAGTGTAGCCTGTATAGTGTAACTAATTACTGTCGTAGTTGTCTAAGCGGACGTGCGTCTAACTTCACCCTAAATTTTCCAAAACGTCCGCTTAGACAACTTTGACAGTACATTTGTTAAGGGGGTTATGTACGGAAATTGATTTTGCTTAAAATTTTGATCCTGGTGCCGATATGTGCTCTTTTGTCAAAAATTTAATTTTAAATTTTGATTCGAAAACTAAACAATTTTCTCCAGGAACAGTTTCCCCAAATTGTCCTTATATTTCCGAAATTGTCCCCTTATATTTTCCAAATGTCCTTATTTTTCTTAGGACAATTTTGGGAAATATAAAGGACAATTTGGGAAAATATAATTAAAAAGGAACAATTTTGGGGGAAAATTAGGAAATTGTGGAAATATAAGGACAAATTGGGGGAAATTAAGGACAATTTGGGAAATATAAGGACAATTTGGGGGAAATTGGGACAATTTTTGGAAATTTTAGAAAAATACACCATTTTATTAAAAATTCTATAGAAATGCCCCTTTTTACGTTTTTCAAAAAGTGAAGAGCAAAAAAAAAAAAAAAAGGTCTTCACTTTTTTTTGGAAAAAATTATTGATTTTAAAAAAAATATGGCCAAAATATCTTAGGAAAGATTGCTAAGGACAATTTGAGAAAATTAGCTTAGGACAATTTGGGAAAATATCACCTGTCCTTATAGACAAAAAAACACAGTAGCTTTTTTGTTTAGATTAACCCGCCATGGTCCCCATGCCATTTTTACCGAAAAATATAATTCCAAACAGATTTCCGCATCCAAGAGCCAACAAAAAACTCAATAACCAAAAATGTCGGTTCTAAGAAAACCGCTCGTAGCCATCTAGTACAATAGTAATCTGGGATATTAAACACTACGTTTTATGTGTTCCAGTTTTCGACTATTCATTTGGCTTAAGACACATGATTATTACTAGGCAGAATCTCATCTTTTGTACGGTTTTCCGGGTTTCCCATACATGTATTCTAGGGAGATTTGTGTAAATTAAACTCACGCCGCCCGCAGAAAAACTGTGACCGCGCTATGAAACCCCAGATTAGTAATGTACAACCTTTTGACGAATATCATTTGACACGTCTGCGGGGCAGGGATCGGCTAAAGCTGGGCGACTTTTTCGCCCTAGGGCGACTGGGCGGGCCAGGGCGACCCAAACCCGCCCCGCCCTGGCCCATCAAAACCGTGGCCCAGCAAATAGTGATCGCCCTGGTTGCCCAGACATTTGCAAACTCGAAATTGGTCGCCCTGATGTGACCCAGCGCCCTGGGTGAAAAATTACCCTATTGAGACCCAGCGACCTGGGCGAAAAATCGCCCAGATGTCGCCCGCCCCGTTTTTCGACCAGCCTTTCGCCCAGGGTTTTCAATTTTACCCAAAAAAAGTCGCCCCGCCCTGGCCCAGCAAAATTTTCAAAAAAAAATCGCCCAGTTCGCCCTGGCCCAGCGAAATTTTTCAGTTTGCCGATCCCTGCTGCGGGGGTCGATTTAGAGATTGATGATGGAAATTTGGGAAAATTTTTTTTAATGACAATCACTTACTCATATAAACTGTGTATCCAGCAAAATGTCCATTTATCACGGCAATGTTAATGCGAAACGTTTCTTTCAAAAATCCATTTTCGAAATCTTCAAAATTATTGTGATTCGGATCTTGTTCGTACTCTGAAAGTTCCTTAGGCGAATATTAATTTTATAAAACTTTTACAATCAACTGGGGGCGCAGCGACGTTCGTCGCAAACTATTAGTCATCGTTTCCTATCATTTTGTAAGGAAAGCCAAATTAGAGTCAATCAGAGAAGCGTATTCTTCGACGCTTCTAGCGGTGCGCTCCGAGTGGATTGCATGAAAAATAATTTGATTTTCTTGACTTCAGTTCGAAAACGTTTTTTTGTGGAAAATTTTTGAAATTTGGCCAAATAAATATTTTATCCGTTCATTGATCATTTCCCAAACTTTAGATACATGTTCTTTTTTACATTCTATAACTTGAAATTCTAAATTATTTTCGAATCTTTTTAGTTCTCCATTGCCGATGGAATGAAGAATATTATTCCGATTTTTCAAAGTAAACCAATAATTAGAATCGGACATAATTTCCATTCCTGTGGGAGAAAGTTTGCTCTCAGATTTTGAAACATACCGAATTCCTTAAAAAATTGTTAAAAAATCGTCATAAATTTTAGAAATTTTTTTTTATCAAAAAAATCTTGACGATTTAATTTTTGTAGATCTGACCTTTGAGTGTCGGAAATTGTTCCATTAAAAATTTGAATAAATTCGTCAATATATTATCGTCAAAATCTTCCAGGGATGATCTTATCAGGAAAATATCGCCTTCATAAGTTGGATATATCTTTTGAGGAGTTGACTTCTGGATTATCTACATTTCACAAAAATATGTAGTGGAAAAAGCACTAGTTAGGAAACGACACCGGAGTCTTATGTCAAAAACCGAATGCGTTTAATTTTCTTTTAATAACATGTTTAGATGCCATAATTTACAAGATCTTTTTGGTAGAATGACAGTTAAAATTACAATCGGTTAATTTTTTTTGTTGAAAAATGTAAATTTCGATAATTTTAAAAAATATTGCGTAATTTTTGACCAATTATTGAGCGTTTTAGGACCTCATATTGACAAAAGTTTATAATGGGAAGTAAAATTTTTATTTCTTTTTACGTCAAATTTTCATAATTTTTACGATGAGCTATAAATTAAAGCCTATAATATAAGTAATTAATTTTGAGGGCATGGTTCGATGTAAAAACCGGCACTTTGGGGTTTTCCCGTACAAAACTAAAGTATATACCGAGCAAAAAATTTTAAATGGTTATTGGTAACTTTTTTCACTATGTTTTACCTTTAAAAGTGTGGATCATCTATTTTAAAAGCCATTTCAATTAAACTCATTGGTAGAATAAGGTCGCACCAGCAAGTTTTTTCAACTGATAATTTAATATAATATTTTATTTATGCAACGTTTCGATATTTCATCTTCAAGCTAATGATAAACTTGTAAGTACAGAAAGTCTACATTACACAATCTAGAGTTTTGGAATTTTTCTAAAAATAATAATAATTTAATAGTTTGATTTTAATAAATTGCAAATAAAACTTATAAGCTAACTAACATTTGAGCTTAAAAATACATCAAAATTTTATGAAAGACTAAATTCAATAATTTGAACGAGAATACAAAATTTTGTTGAAGTTCAAGCCCCGCGTCCAAGAGTATGAAATTATAACTCCATCTGACCTTCGAATTGATCCAATATTTTTCGGAGTTTTTTGAGACTCATTTAGACTATATAAAAGTTAAGTCTTCAAAATAAATCTCTTTTTAACTGACCTCTCAAATGGTACGAGTTCAAAGGTCAACATATCAAAAATTTGAAATGATAAATTTCTGTCGGTGGATAAGTTTCTCGTTCGATCACGTAGTATGATATTCAGTTTGATTTATTTTTTCTACTTTTTATGATGAGTAAACAAAAGTTACTAAAGCGGGATCTAGCGTATGGTCAAAAAGTTTGCTCTTAAAAATCTCAGACTATCCGCCCATTTAACCTCGTAAGGGGTGGTCGGCACTAAAAGCTAAATTTGTGCTTCTCAAATTGAGAATCTCAATAAGAAATTGTTGGAATACTCCAAATTGTTCGACAAGATATTGTTTCCCTCTAATATCGTTGAAGAATTTTGCAGGCTAAAAATTTGAAGGTCACGGATGACTCATCCAATAAAAAAAGAGCTCATAAAAATGTTTGAATTATTTCTTTAAAATATATCACCGACGGTGATTCACCGTGAGTTTCAAGGTATAAAAACCTAGGTGAGTTTTTGGCCTAAGCATAATCAAAACACGTATTATGAGCCTATTCTAAATCGAAATGTCCCTCCCTGGAGTTCAAAGTTACACATTCAAACACACATGAATGTGCAACTGAAGAGTTCGTGGAGATCACCTAGGTGCGTTTTGTAATCGTGTTTTAATTTACGAAATATTTTTCATTACGAAATATTTTTCATTGCGAAATATTTTTAAAGAAAAAATCGCAATTGCGAAATATATGATACGAAAAGATCAAAAAGTCCATTCCTGGCCATGTATGAGAATAAAAACTCCACCAATCTCATTTAGCGACGACCATTTGTTAAGGGGGTGGTAGTCCCAAAATAAGCGAAAACCGTTGTTTTATAATTGATTTTGTGAGTTAACTCAAAAAAGTAAAACTCAATTCCATAATAAATGAGAATAATGAAAAAAACTGTCGATTGAGTCTAACCATTTCACAATCTGAAAATTTCAAAAGCTATCTGATCTCCAAGTTTTTGCGGTATCAACTTTATTTTTTTCTCAAAATGTTTAAAATAATAATATTTCAGCCAAAGACTTTAAACGAACAGACCCGGAGGATTTTTTTTGCCAAGACCTTAAACGGACAGGGTAACGGCTCTATACCTGTCCGTTTAAAGTCATATTACTGTAACTTTAAAAAAAAACTTTCCCCCGTCATACCATTTCGCTTAAAGTAGGGTGACCCTACTAGGGTCTGAACAGACATTGGGTCTAGACACCCAATACGCGCCACGGAATTAACACAAATTTTAGGATGTGGCTCTCAAAGCTATTCAGTCCGAATATGAAATAACAAGGTCAAATTTGCTGACTACAGTAGATGTTCAAAGCAAAATAATTGATCAACAAAACCAAAAAATCGGAACCCTCCAGGGAAATTTGAAGCAAATTGGAATAGATGGTCACGTGCCCGATTATCCAGATTTAACATCTTCTAAACTTTTACTGCAAGAATCCAGTAAAACGGTTCCGTTAGGGGAAAATATTATCGTTTTACATTTAAGAGAAACCGAATTATTCAAGACAACATCTACCTCAAATGCTATTTCATTCTTTTCTTTAGCGAAGGGCTTTAAATATATTATGTGATTTAGTAAAATATGGTACAAAACCCTATTATTCGAACCCTTCTTTTTATCAAAATGTTTTGCGCCATTTTTATATCATGGGCTCAGACTTCCTTTTTATTTTGACATTTAAAATGCTGACATGCAGGTTCTCGAAAAAGAGAATTCTGATTTTTTTGATAATCACAGGCTGTTAACGAAAATGGAGATGTACATGAAAAATTCAAATTTATTTAAGCCATTTCTTTTATTTTTTGAGGTTTAGTAAAAGAAAAAAAATTGAAACTTTTTGAAATCGGGTTCTAGAATTTTTACAGAAGTGACAAATAATCAAATATTATCTGGACGCCATAGGGTTAAAATTTCCAAAAATCATAATTTCGTAATTTTTTTCGACCGGTAACAGCCAAGATAAGTACAAAAAATTCAAATTTTTTCTGCAATTTTCAATTAAAAAATTTCAATGAGAAAGATACTGTTTTTTATTCTCACCACGATTTTGATTTTTTTAATTTTCAAGAGTCGGGTTTTCATATTTTCAGCCCATATCAGTCGAATTCGCGAACTTCAAGCCTATATCCACTAATGTCACCTCAGGCCTCATTTCAGATTTACAATTCAAGCACTCATATCCTGTCGAAGTTACCAATGACTTTTTATCCTTCCTCTCTGATGGCCACATTTCTATAGAAATTTTTACAGTGATCGCTGGCACGCAGCACAGCTTCCTTGGTCATGGAAAAATTGAGCTACGACAATTTTTAGGATTGGGTGAAACATAGGTTAAAATTTTTTGAAAATTCGTATAGAAACGATAAACTTGTAATGGTACGAAAATTTAAAAGTGTAATTAACAAAAAAAAAATAATGGACCAAATTTATTTAAAACAATTTAAATTCTAAAGACGACTTATTCAAATGAGTTATTAAATCACGATCATTTTATATCGAATCGATTTTTCGGGTCAAAAAAGAAAGAAATTACTTATTCATAAAATTGCAAATTATCTTTTATTTCAATATAAAATTTGAGTTTCCATAAAAATTATAATAGTTAGAATTAGTCGTCTTATTTTTCCAGGAGTGGTCGGTAATTCAAACTCGAACAATCATTTCCTCAGTTTTTTTTCTAAAACTTTAAATTATTTTACGTAGATATTTTTACGGCATAAAAGTATTTTTTTGGTTGATAAAATCTAAAAATAAATTTTCTACCCTTCAAAGTCACGGAGGTGTAGGCTTTTTATGAATTGAATATCATTATATTTTGAAAGTCGTTTCTGATTAGTCGACCAATCAGGGATCTTCAATAATTATCAGGATGTGAGATTATTTATTGAAATATTAAAATATATTAAATCATTGGGTTCTACGAAGTGTAGAATTCCAGATATTTGACCACACAAGCTGCAAAAATCGGCTTTTTCACGTCGACTACCACTTAAATAAAATTTTATTAATTTCCATCGAACCGTTTTTAAGAAGAAAGTCGTTAAAGACAAAATAAGTGTTTTAGAACTCTCCGCCCACCTGGTGCTATTGTGCTCAAAAAACAATTTTTCACTTACAGTTGAGAGCAGAAAGATAGATCTGCATATCAGTCTTTTCAGAATTTCCATAACTTTTACGGTTTTTTCTGAGTCCCGATCTAAAATATCAAAAACCGTTGAGTACCCCCTTAAATTGGGTTGGCAGTAGAAGGCCAAAATAGTAAAAGGCCAATAAATCGATATTGTATATCTTTCTCGTAAATTTGACCAAAATCTTTTTGTAAATTTGACCAAAATTTAGAACAAACAAGTAAATTTGACAATTTTTTTTGATGAAAATTTGTCGAGAAAATCTACAAAACGAAAAATTTTTAAAAAAGGCCAATTTCGAAAAAACTTTTTCTAAACTTTGTTTTTTCATTTATAAAAATATTGTAAGAAACCCAAAATTTGATTGCGAACAAGAGTACCAGCATTTTTCTAAAACAAACTTCTTCTTTATTTTGGAATTTCTGATTTTTTGGCCTTCTATTATTTTGGCTGTTTACTGCCAATCAATTAAATTAGAAGTTGGTATACGTTATTTAATTTTTTAAATAAATAATCCAATTATTTATGTCCACCCTTTGTCAGACCGACAACAGTTCCGGGGGAGAATTGAAATTGTGTCAAATTTAGTCCAAAGTGTAGGGTCCATAGAATTTGAATTATTAGCACAGATCCCTTTTCAAAACGCTGCTAATTTGCACAAAGAAAAAATGACGGCTTCCGGATTTATCGATGATAAAGAAGGCCCAGTACCTGAAAATGAGCTTGAAATTCAAATTATGTCAGGTCAAGAACTGGAAAGTCAATTTGAAGACGAAGAACCCAGTTGTTCTGTTACCTATTCATTTTATACGTATGATATGACTTCGACTAGAACGATTGAAAATACGTCGGCTCCGGATTTCGGTTTTAAAGTTACGGTTCAATGAAAATCAATTTTATAAATGTGATATCGAAGATTATCCTTCGGCCTTCTTTTTCACTCACGCGTCATAACTGTGGTGAAAGAAAAGATAGTGACCAATCAAATCACATGATTCTTAAAATAAGTTGACAATCATGTAATTTGATCGGTCACTACTTTTCTGACATCACAGTTATGACGTGTGAGTGAGAAAGCAGGCCGAAGGATAATCTAAGATATGAACTTGTCAAGAATTCCCGAATAATCGTTTGTCAAACTAGAAAAATTATTCGGGTGTTTATCGTCGGTCCTTGAAAACGAAAGCTTCTCATGATAAGTTAGATTTAAATTGAAAATAATCTACTTTTGGGTGGCAGTAATTTTCGCTTACCAAATTTTTTAGAAAGAAAAATCGATTTAAACCAAATTAGCTTATTATTTTAAAAATGATGATAAGCGAAAAATACCGCCACCCAAAAATATATTATCTTTAATTTAAATCTAACTTTTCACGAGAAGATTTTCATTTTCAAGGACCGACGAGAAAAATCCCGAAGAATTTTTCCGTCAGTTGACATACGATTTTTCGACAAACTTTTCAGATTTTTACCCTAAAAATACAAAAACTGCAAAAAACTTTCGTAAAATTCCACCTCACATGATATAACAAAATACTTGCCTTTTTATGTAAGGTTAGTTATTGAACCCTATAAAGTTAACCATCGGGTCGAGGAAAACGAAAATCTAAACAAGTATTTAATCAGTGAAAATATCACTTTTGTTGTTCTGGATGCGAAAGATAACGGAGACGATGCTGAAGATTTTCTAGGAAAATGTGATATTCCGCTAATAAATCTTGCTAAATTTTATAAATATACAGTACAGCGGGTGCGGCCGTATAGTTGTACGCGTATAGTTGGAACCTGAGATAAACCTACGTAAGCCTCCGCAAAAACCTACGCTTTTGAAAAATAAATTATTCGTTCCTGGCGTGCGGCGTATAGTTATAGGAAAAAGATAGGGCTTTTTTCAAACGTTCCTGGGCAAAAGTTCACAAAAGTTCACTTAACGGTTCGTAGTTCACATTGGAACACGCTAATTATTACTGATAGGCTCTAGGTTTTAAATTACGTTAAGAAACTGTATTATTGTAGATTTTTGTCAAGACGTTTGAGTAACTGTCAGGACGTTTTAGAAGGTAGCTAGTAATTAACATTAATTAATCTGAAGTAATTTATTTCGGCGTTATTACCTTTTCCTTAGAAGCAATAATATTTTTTTCATTTTTTAATTATTCTTGCAAGCGTCGAGTTTGATATAATCCGCTGAGTTTCAAAAAAATGCTGTGATGATAATCCACCAAGGTAGCTTCAGGATTTTTTCGTAGGAGTTTCTCTTGCGGACTTCAAGAGCCTTTAATTTCTCTTCGACTGATAAATGATAGTTTTTAGCAGTGGTCTTTTTTTTTCTTTGAAACCTTCTTTGAATTCATGTTTTTTTTAAATTAACTTTATTTCATTTTTTTTGATAAAATAAAAGTACACTAGAAATTCTAGTCTAGAATATATGTAAATACCCTTAAATCACTAAAAATTCTTTCTTTGGCCATATTTTTAAACGCAATTTTTAACTCTAGATATTGTACGAATGTGTTTTAGCTTTTGGGGTGTTCCCCGGAGAGATTGAAACACCCTTAAATTAACTACCAAGTCGCGCTCTGATTGGTTAAGCGTGAATCTCCTCGGGGAACACCCCAAAGGTTAAAACACATTGGTACAAATTGACCAATCAGAGCACATTTTCCCAGAAGTACGCGTATAGTCCGAATGTACGCGTTAGTCCGGATTACGCCGTATAGTCCGGGGTTTGGGCGACGAACTTTCTAACTATACGCCGCACCCCGCTGTAGTTTCAAAAGTTCCTCATAAAACTTTGAGAGTGCAAATTGGTTGAAAGTTAAAAAATGAAATCATTTTTTTACAATAAAATAATATTGATTTGTTCGCAATTTAAATGAGAAATTCAGTCTTCAAACGATATTTTTTAAAATTTGAATAAGGGCCCCTGAGCTCGATTTTACAAAAATACAAAGTTTGAATTTCGTTTAAATCAGTGAAATATTAATAATGTTGTTATCAATTATGCTGCATAATTTATGCATCACAAGATGTCTGGAGATCCTTCAACCTCCTAAACGTTTTCGTTAACCAAAAACAAATTGAAATATTTGTCAGAATTTTTCCTACCAACTGTATTTATTATTTTTTTTCAGCAAGTTTTTCAAGGAGTATAATTTTTAGCAATAACAAACGGATATCTGGTCGATTCAGTCTAGTGGACCCAGAAGGCGAGGAATCAGGATATCTTGAAATTGATATTGGTTGGGTTCAACCTTATAAAATACGACATCGCCCGTTGGCTCCTGTTCCTGTCGCCCGTGCAGAAATATTTGAAGAAGTTTCTCAACCCCAAGTTAGGGTATCATTTCGTTTGGAAATTAATATTTAAATTTACCATTACAGTAGTATGACTTTAATCAGACAACCCGGACGGACATTTCAGACCCGAAATTGATGATTTTATATTGATTGTTTTTGAGACATAAAATTATATTATTTTTTTTCTATCAATTGTTTTAATCATTTTAATTACAAATTTTATTTATCATAATAAATTTCTTTATAATTGATGAATAAAAGGCGAATGAACTAGATAAAAAATCAAAAAATACTTCATTATTCAAAAAAATTATCTGGGCTCTCGAAAATCAATAATTTGATATAATATTTTCAAATTTGCCTCATATCATGATTTTTGTAATACAATACGCATAAAGTAAAACGAATAACACGCCTACGTTCTTTTATAAATTCGTATCTTTTTGCCTTACCCGCCTACGCGTTTTGGTTACCAGCATTCGTTCAACTTTAAGTTGGTAGTATAACTCTAGGGTCTCATTTCAAAACAATAGTCTAAGAGGCAGAATTCCTGAGATCATTGGACGGGCTCGAAATTTTGGTCAACCAACTTTTAACGGGCAGCACCGCAGAGGATTTTTTTTTAAATAAAGTTAATTTATTGAAACTTTCCTGAAATTGTCCAATAAATGTTAGAAAACAATTGTTTATTTGGTAAGAATTGGTGAAAAATTTTTATCTATTTATTTTTTATTTTCACAGTTAAAAAGGGGGTAAAGGCTGATTAGTTTCTACCTTTCTGTTAAAAGTCTTATCACTTTATTTGAAATTCGCTACAACTCCCAAAAAAAATATTTTAGCTTCCGGTTTTCGTGATCTCCGGTTTACAATAAATTTTTTGAAAATTATTTAACTTTCCAAGAAAACTAATCGGGAAAATGTAGACCTTTTATAGCCCCACCGCGATCCAAGAAAAATTCAAAGCAGCTTTTGGATTCATATGTAGAAAAAAACAGACCGGAAACTCCTCCAGTTATAATTCACGAACAGGAGTTTACCGAAACGTTAGAGGAGGAAATTGTCGATGAAATAGTCCCCGTTGTTATAGAAGAGGAAACCTTACCAGAGATAAATTTAGACGAACCAGAAGTTACCAATGAGGCGGAAATAAAAGGCAGGGGTCGAATTTTCTGGTGGTGTTAATTTTTTGCACAAAAATGTAGGCCGGGTGAAAAAAATGTCAGATCGGATGTCTAGATCCCAAGATACAATCAATTATTTTAAAAAAAATACTTGATTTTTTTGAAGCAAACCGATATAAAATTTTAATGCAGAAAAAATTGAGTTTCTAACATGTATGTTTCTCAAAATATAGCTCTCAATGGGTACAGTATAATTACTTTAATAGGACAACCTGGTGGGACAGGGAAGTGACCCAAAAATTAATTAATATGTTGAAAATTATGGTAAATTATCAAGAAAAAATCTCGAAAATAATGATTTTTAGCTAAAAAGTGATATTTTGGTCAGTTTTGCAATATTTTCATTATTTGAAGGAATATAACATGGTTTTGCTAAAGCTCAAATGCTATTTATAGGACAGGGTAGCGGTTTCTACCTAGGTAATAGATTACAGTTATTTTCCTGTACCCACATCCGAGAAAAAATTCAAACCCTTTAAAATTGAATAAATTTTTTGCCTTTATATGCAATTAAAAAAAAGTGTAAAAAAATTACCACTCCCATTTTTTAGTCAAAATCCTATATTTAATTTTTTTTCGTATGTGCCATAGCAAAATAAAGCCTATATTATGAAGAAAATTTTTCGACTCTACGCCATAAATTTTTGATAATTCCGATCCCTGGTGGAAGATCTAGATAATACCTCTGAAACAATCCCAGAAGTTGAAGGCGAATATGAAGAAATTTTAGAACCAGAAACAAACGATGACGAAGTTTTGAGTATTTCCGAATCTGTGAGAACCGCAACCTCGAACCAAACCAACACTTCGATGCGGTTTACCGCGAAGATTAGTGGTGAAAGTGAAAATGAGTCGATAATAACCCCAAGATCTGATTTATCAAATTCAGCCCGAGGGCAAATTAAGCCGATTGTGATTAATATAAAACAATTGGATGCTGTGAATGGTGAAGGGGAAAATGACGCGAAAAAAGTTTTTATAGAGTATGACTTTTTTGGCGTATTTTGTGAGACAAATGAGTCGCTTCCGTTTCCGTCGACGGAACCTACGTATTTTGGATTTAACCAGAAATTTGTTATAAAGGTAATATAAAATGTCAGTTATGCATAGGGTGCGAACCGGGACAGAACAAACTAAGCCCATCGATAAAAATTCATTGGTGTCCATTGCTACCAACAAAACAATTCCAATCATATAAAACTGAACTTTCTTGTTTTTCATAACCGTTCTTACAAAAAATGCTTTATTTAAAACAAATGTTTGAAGATTTCTGGATAAATTTCTGATAATTTTGTAGAAAAATACTTCTCCGTGGAGATATATTGAAGATTATACCTAGGTGTTTCGTAGAACTTTGACGTAAGACTCTGACGTCATAGTTCTAGGTATAATCTTCTATATCTTTCTATATGGCTAGGGAGCGCAGCGGGCAAATTTCCACTAGGCTGCTGGCTTGTGCATTACTAGTAGTATATAATATAATTTATTTTAAATTAGAAATTTAAAATAAAAACCGGTATTTTCAACTGTAAAAATACCAAAAAATCCGTTCATTTTTTTCTATCTGAAATTTATCGCTGAATATTATCCGTTTTTTGAATATATCCCTCTCAATTTTGCCTGTTATCCTCCCTAGTTATACGCCAGCAGCAAAAGCGTGTCACCAAGAAATTGAAAGTTTGTTTTTGTCCAAGAAAATTAATGCATTTTCGGTATAATATGCATCTACTATGGGTTTTGTCCTAGCGGATAAAATAGGCAAAACCTACGTATTTTTTATGAAACCCCGAAATAAAGTCGGTTTAAGCGGACAAAATCGTAAATTTCAGTGACCATAAAAATGTAGCGGAAATGGGATTTTTTGGCCTATCCGCTTGGACATAACCAACAGTACCGAATATAACTTAAATTAAGGTAACTCACTACGTTTTATTCCCATATTACTCTTGTCAAAATACAGTATGTAGCCTTTTTTTATCCGTATATCTCATAATATTTTGTGTTCTATGTGTTTCAAAACACAGCGCCCAACTTTTACAAATTTTCGAACGCGTTAGATTTGAAAAAAATAATATTTTTGTTAGGCTGGATCTGGACTTTATGACCAATTATATTCGATGTTATTACCCCATAAAGACGTTTCTTCAATTGTGACGTTTACATTAGCAGTTGACCCCGGGGACACAGACGATCAAGATTGTGAAGATTTGGCCGTAGTACAAATTGACTTAAAGCAATGTAAGTTAATAAACTCGTACGGCCACAGAGGTGTCGTTTGTGACATTTGTCACAAATACTGATTTTTTTTTTTATAAATTATGACGATTTTTGCATGCAACAGCCAAAAAAAACTAAATGACCAATTTCTTTTAATTCTTCACCGGATGTCCGGTAATACCGGAAATTGACGGATAACAATTTTAAAAGTCGGTTCTGAGACAACCGCACAACCTTCGAGGATTTTTTTTGGCAAAAAGTTTTTTGGTAATTCAACACTCCTAGAAATTGTTTTGAAAACAAAACTGTAATTTGCTACTTTAGAGGTGTCATTTGACAAAACTTAAATTGTCAAACTGTCCTCTGACTTAAAAGATGAACGAACTCTAATTTGACTCCTGGGGAGGTTTCAAATAACCAAAAATTTTCGGCAAAAAAGTTGGTCTAGAATCTAGACTCTAGTTTGCAAAAAATTGGCTTCGAAGGATGTGTGGTTTTCTCCGAACAAACTTTTTAAAATTTTACCTTTCGATTTTCCGACACCCCGTAAAGAAGCAAGAATCTGTTTGCGAATAACTTGTTCCGTTCTAAAATGACAGCCACAAAACTAGCTGGGTGTCCTAAAAACAGTTAATTTTAGTGTGAAAAAACATAATTAAAATATTTTTTCTAGTTCTCAAAGAAGACGACTTTCAAGATAAACAATTAGAAATGATTTCGGACGGAAAAGTAATAGCACTGCTTACTATGGACATTTCAGCGAAAGAAGCAATCACGTCAATTTTCAATGATATCACAGCATGAAACAAAGTTTATTTTTCTTATTTTTTTCTACTTTCCAAATGTCTATTTTTCAAATGAAATTTTGTTTTATAATTTTCTATCTAATTTATTTTTGATAGAATGAATATCGAAAATAGAGAAGAGAATGCCAGGGAATATATCCAGGAGCATCGAATTGACCAGTTAATGAAACAGTTATGCGAATTACTTATTTACAATCAGGTAAATTTACATAAGGTTGTTTTTAAGTCTTCCCAATGTGATTTGGGTTGGGAGATCTAGCCAATATAGTTTTTTGCATGTGAAAAATTAACGTGAATTTTCGTTTGGCTTCTTAGTTGATCACGTGACCTTAAGGATAGCTGACAAAAAAATAGCCACAGAAAACTTCTATGCCTATCTCACTAAAATCAACGGTAATATGCCATATTGTATCAGGTGTCAAAACGAATGATGCCAAAATTTTTCTCTTACTAAGTTACTCTGATGTATATTGAAAAAATATGATCTGAGACGCCGATTTTGCTAGAAAAGATGCCTTAGGTTCTATAATGAATAAGAACCAAAATTTCCGTAAAATTATTCAAAAATTTATGAAAAAATTCAGCCAATCGATCCTCGAGATTTCATGATTCAACAACTCAAAAAAATGGTGGTAGCTCGTGAAACTGATGAAGAACCTCCAATCCTTCTCGATTTAACTAATTTAGTCGCTATATTTGGTCTCATTGATGTCACTCAACGTGGAAGGTAATTTTCAACTTCATTATTTTTTATTTGATTTCTATTCATAGTTCAAACTAAAAAAGTACAAAAATCAAAATTAAAATGTAATACAGTCATACACCTTTAACTGGAACACCTTAATTTTGAATTTGCGCTCACTGAACGCTATGAATAGGGACGCACCGTAAAACATAACGAGGAAACTCTACAGTAAGTATGAACAAATCTTTGACCTCACGTGGTTGTTGACTACTGAAAAAAAACGATTCGCAACACAAAAAAAGTTTTTGCATCATAGTGGTACAGAAAGGAGACTTTTTAAAACCCCATTTAGAGACTATATCGATTTTAGCATAATAAAAACATCCATTTTACCTGATTTTGTCACGAAGTAGACCGTATGTCACAAAAAATTTGCCAACTTTTGAAAATAAAAATTTTTGAAAATTTTTTTTTTTGAAAATTTGTGAAAATTTTTTTTCGTCATTTTGAAGGAAAAATTCCGTTTTTCGTTAATTTCGCCCGTTTAAAACTTAGAAATTGGCCCGGTGCGCTCCCTAGCTATGAATAGACTTTTTAAGTTGATCAATACCAGAATTCAAAACGCTATCTTTCAAAAATTGTCTGCAAAAGACTTTTAGATTAGGCGCAAATTCAAAATTAAGGTGTTCCAGTTAGAGGTGTAGGGCTGTAGTTAATTGCTGGAAGTTAAACAAGTATTTTGTGAAAAAGTTTGAAGAAAAAACATTTGCTTGTCCAAAATACGGAAAAATGGTCTCATCATTTTTCAGGAAATCTTGTATTTTCCCTTTTTTAATCTCATATTAACATTTTTTAGTATATCCAAAGCTGAAGCGTTATCTGCCCTGTCAAAAGTTGGAATAGAAAGTGATATATTTGGAATGGATCCTGTCCCTCAAGAAGTTTTTATCAGAAAGTCACAAGAAGCCCTCAGACAATTAGGGGCAAACTACAAAGAAAACGCCTAAAAAACTGACCAATTATTATATAATTTTATACTACAAAATATATTTTATTACAAAATCTGAATAGTTGAGTTAAAAGTATTGAAAAACAATTACTTTTTAAACTCGTTGAATTGTTCGTAAAGTTATGAAATGGTAAAAAAGTGAAAATGTAAAAGAAATTTAAACTGCAATTATTTCTAAACGCATAAAAATTAGCTGACACTGCACGAAATGAATTTCTCGACCAGATAATACCATATTTTTACAAAATACTCATTTGTTATTAATTATGATGTCAATTTCAGCTCTATACATTTTTTACATCTGACCCTTGACCCGGCCGGATCATGTAGATTTATCGATGAAATTAGCAATGTTTATTGTTAAGTTCGTGCCTTTATGTTTCTTTAGACGGAAATAAAATTGTTTTGTAAAATTTAAGAGCAAAAATTAGCATATGTTCATAAAGCAAAAAAAATAGTTTTCTGGAGAAAATAATAGTCCGATTATGACCAATTGCTATCTCAGAACTTAATTAGATGGGTCGTTCGCAAAAGCCAAAATGGTAACGGTGTGAACACCCTATTTAGTTCTTCGGTTGGTAAATTCAAAAGCCTTTAATTTTGGACTGGATCTTGTTTGATATTTCAAATAAAATTCTCATAAGCAACGATAATAATGCTAGACATTTTCTTGCATGCAAATAGAATCAGGAAGGTTTTCGGAGAAAATTAATTATTGAAAAACAGTTGCATGCGACTTTTTGCTATCAAACGGAAGCCTAAATTTATTGAATCTATTTACTGAATTTATAAATTTTATTATTAGGGCACAAATATGATCATTTTTGTTCTAATCCGACTAAAAATGTAGGCCTACACATTTGCAGAAATCAAACCAAATATTTACAATTTGATCAAAAAGTGCGATGTTATAGCAACAGATGATTTCGTAAAGTTAGGTTAGAGCAAGAGAGGTCGACCCTTTAAGAGGTCGAAAGCCCATTAAGAGGTCGAGTCTTTGCACGAATCGGTTTCTTAGACAGTTTACAAGGCAGAGGCGTGAATGGTGTTATCCATATCCTCAACAGTTTGTTTGATCTTGAGTTTTTCGGCGTAAAGTTTGTCCTCGAGCTCGTCAATAGTGGCTTCTAACTCGGAGACGGATTTTTCGGCGAAATCGGCTCGGTCTTCGGCATCCTTGAGTTTGTCTTCGAGGGTCTTGACTTCATCGATGTATTGGGCCTCCTTGGTGGTGTATTTGTCGGCAGCGGCTTCGAGAGATTTCAAGGTGTTGGCAACGGCCTAGGATTTTTTGTTTAGAAATTTTTGCCTTGTATGAGTTAAAATTGGATTTTTATGAAAATAAAAAAAACCTTAAAAAATTTTTTAATGATCTAATAATTTTTTTTCAAAAATGACTGTTTTTTGTTTCGAACGCTAATTTGATACAGAGTTTCATGAGGATTACAAAAACTAGCTCGAAATTTATTTCTTCGAATATCCGTTCGAAAAATTTGGATAGGAAAAACGTATAAAGTGAAGAGACTCGCCGCTGATTTACTTTGGCGCTTATTATGCTAAGCGTGACTTTGATTTTCGGCCACCTTGTGGTCAACATAAAAACTATAATCCCGAATTTTTTTATGAAATTTCTTATCTCTTGAGGGTAATTTCGAGAAAATCAGTTTTGATCGCGGACAGCCTATATCATATTATTTTATTGTCGCTGATTTTATAATTTAATACTGAGAGAATATACGCATTTATTGGCTAAAAAGCATCAAATAATATATCCTGATAATCCTCTGGTCTATTGAAAATGAATAAAATCTAATTTTGGTTTCACTAGGTTGGGCCGATTAACGCTTTCATTTGCTGAGTCAAGAACCTTGCATCAAGGATCTTAGCACTTTGATTATTTGCATATTTTGGAACTAGATAAATCTCTTTTAGATTACTGACCTTGAGTTCTTCTTCGAGTTCGTTGGATTTGGCTTCAGCCAATTCAGCTCTTTCTTCACCCTTTTCGACGTCGTTTTCAACGAGGACGAGTTTTCGGGCAACTTCTTCGTATCTATGAAAAGCATGAGTTAGCTGTTTAAAGTTGAATCCGATTGTGAGTGAGCTCATTCAATTCAGCGTTAAATTTTATTTCAAAACAACATCTACATGGTGGTGGTACTCGAAAATATTTTTGATCGGTAATTTGGGACCATTAAAAGATGCGCAATGACCAAATTGTTGAAGTTGGTATTATAAACTTTCGTTTTTGGATGACCACAGGTGGTGCTAGAGACAAATGGTTGGTGGTGTCAAAATTGAAATTTTTGCAAATTGTTAGCACCACCTGTAGTCATCCTGGACCCATAGTTTATAAAGCCGTTTCTAATTAGTTGGTTATTGCGCATTTTTTGGTTGACTCGATTTTCGGGTATCACTATTTTGGTGCTGCACCACCAAAACTAAGATATGGTTAGAAAACCTTAAAAGTTTTTTTGGAGTTAAATTTCACACTGAATCTAATGAGTCAATTTTTGAACAGAAAAAAGATGCATATTTTGAATTGTCATTAAAAAATATTGACCACAAAATAAACCGAGTGGTCGCACGAAAAATGTTATCAAGGATAAGACCTTGTAGACGAGAGAACCTATTTTTTGCTCGGTAGGCCTTTATTAGCCTTGCAATTTATCGATGACGTTTTAGGTGACCCCTAGATAGTTATATGACCTTCAATTCTCTTAGCGGTCTCAAATTATTTACTTTTTGTCAGCTTCTTCAGCGACGTTTTTGGCTTCCTTGAGGGCAGCTTCTTGTTCCTTGAGTCTGTCTTCATCCTTAGCAGCTCGGGCTTCAATAACCTTTCGGCCTCGCTCGGATTCGTCAGCGTTCTTTTCGGCTTCATCAAGCTGTGAACAAATAAGAAATTAGTAAATCCAATGGATTTGGATTAAAAAAATGGGAAATTTTAAAACAAAAAAATTTGAAAATTAAAAAAAAACAATGAAAAATTTTAAAACAAAAAGATGAAAAAAATAAAAAAAAACTTATAATTGGTGCGAGATGTTTAGGAAGTTTAAGGGGGTAGCAGCGATGTGGCAGATTGGTACATTTTTTCGGAGCGATTTTTGAAAGAAAAAAAATGTGAAAAACTTTATATTATTTTTTATCTAAAAGGAAAGTGTCCATACTTGCAAACGTTTTTATTTTTAAACTTTTTACATACTTAAGTATCTGTAAAAACATCAAAAACCACTTTTCATTATGCTCCATTTCCAACTTGACCCATGTGAGAATTTTTTTTGAAGCAATATTTTATAACTTCAGACATTGTCGGGTGTTATGCACTAATTAGTGGGAGAATAATTATCCACATGAAGAATTTCTCAATATGGAGTTTTTTTTCCATGAAAAATGGATAAAAACAGCTTTTTAGGAAAAAATTGACCTTCAATTGCGATTAAATATGAAAAATGTCCTGACTTTCAAAATAAAAGTAGCCTATAACACCCAAATTTAATTGAATTTTTTGAGGAAAATAAAATTTTTATAAATTGCGTGCCAAATGGCACAAACCGGTTCCTTAAGCAAGTGTTGTAAATTTCATCAGAAGTTCGAAACGATATTCACTTGACCCTTGCATCGGTTGAAATACGGAACCAAATAGATACCAGAAAATTTCACAAGTGATTCGGCCTGATTTTTTACAGAGATTTCAAAAACTACTAATTAAATTTTTGGACTTGATTTGCGGAAAATTTTATAATATTTCAAAGAGTCGACAACAAAATGACAAAAAAACATTTTCATGATTTTTCAAACAGCAGTCAGAAAATATGTAAACATGCATGAAAAAAGTTAAAGTGGCTATTTTTTCGTTTTTATTCACAGATTTCATAAAATTAATCAGAAAAAATTTTGGACGAAAAATGCTTAAAATTTTCATAATGCTTTGAATTTTTCGAAAATTTTACGAATTATAAAATAAAAGTTTGAACTAAAATCGTTCCTTAAATAGATAAAAAGATTTTAATGAGCTGATACACATTTATTGTGGTTCAGCTAACGATAATAAGCACAAAAAATAAACCAACTAATTATTTTCGTAAATTAAATTGACGCAGTCTGCCACATCGCTGCTACCCCCTTAAGTCGAACAAGGATATAGTACAACTTGTAGGTTATAACTTATAAGTCTAGGTAATCTATATTTCAGTCGAAGAAAAAAATATCACCATATATGGGCATTTTAAAAATAGATGATTCTGACTTCACACTTTGAAAAGTTGAACTTTAACCGTTTTCGAAAAAAAATTGAATACTTGAAAAATTTTCACAATTATTGTAAACAGTGCATTTTGATTGCAATAAACAAATCGATAATGATACAACATGAACTTTTTTTATCTAAAAGTTGTATAAAAGTTCATTCTTGGCTCAATCATTAAATTCAAATGAAATTCTTTGAATTTTTATGAACTAACTTGATTCTGATCGGTTGAAATTTAAACCAATCAGAATTGTAAAGTTTTTGAAGGTGATTTTTAAGGGTCAAGGCTAAAATGTAAAACACGTAAAATGTCGAGAACTAAAATTAATTTTGAACATAAATTTTTGCATTTAAATTTCTTTACATTTTCAATTTTTTACATTTTAACTCTACCCAAATTTTAATGATGATTTGTATTGAGTTTATAATCTTTAGTTAATTTGATACCTTGATAATGGAAGTGTTAAGTTTTTCTTGGACAGCATCGAGTTCTTCTTCCATGGTCATGATCTTTTTGTTGCAAGTGGTGACTTCATTTTCGGCATCTTGAGCCTTCTTTTCAGCAGATCGGAGTTCTTCTTGAACCTAATTTTTATGTAAAAATTGCGTCAACAAACTCAAAAATATCGGATTTGAGTAGAAACAATCTCTGAGTTAACTTAGGAAAACAATTTTTTTTATTCTGATATTTTGGAATCGAAAAAAAATCTAAATAAAATGGTGTTTTTAGTTCCGGTGTTTTATTCGGTTTTTAAATGAGAAAAGGAGAAAATTTGTTAATTTTTTTAACAAAATAGCTTTTGTGCCCAAAATTTTGTTTTCTAAAAATTAATTACGAATAAAACACTTAAACATTTTAAGTCCTTCAGGACATGGTTCAAACGGACAAAATACCGGAGAAAAACACGATTTATCGACGAAAATGACTTATTTTCCATACTTAATTTTTAGCTTGTTTTTTCAGAAATTGTTTATTGTTTCATAGATTTGAGCAAAATTTTACCTTGTTGAGTCGGTCCTTAGCAGAGTTAAGTTCCTCTTCGGTAGCCTTTTGCTTTTTAAGAAGAGCTTGGAGTTCTTCCTCGGCCTTGCCCGCCTTTTCTTCGGCTACTTTTTTGGAGTTTTCGGCAGATTCGGCACGATCAAGGGCGTCTTCCTTGTCGACCTTGAGCATCTGCATCTTCTTTTTGATGGCCTCCATTTTAGCTAGGTTTTTCTAAACTCAACAAAAAAATGAAAAAAGGATTTTTGTGTTTTGAAATAAATTTCAAATGAGAGAGATCTCTAGGATGCTCAAGGGTGATGGCCTTTTTCTTGTAGAGGTACTGTAGTGACGCCCGGCTAGATGGCGAGTGAAAATCTCCTTTGACACAACGGCGCGATTTAAACACATTACTAATATTAAACTATTTGGGACTAAATATAGATTTCACTTTTCCTGCATTATTTTTGCGAAGTACTGGTCAAATTGCCTTCAAATTACGTGTCTGAAATACATTTTTCATGCGTATTTTGAAATTTTCATTTGCGTTTTCTGATGATTGCTTGTCAGAAATTGTCTTAACCCCCACGGACGCGTCTATATTAAGGGGTTGTCAACCTTACTATGGTAAAAATAGAACGCTAAAACATGTTACAAAGATGTTTTCAGTCAATTTCAAAAACAAATCACAAAAATGACGAATAAAGGTATAAATTATACCGTATAATTGGTGAAATATTATTTCGGGTTTTCAATTTTTGCATAAATTCAGACTAAAAATAAAGCACGATGACTGAAAATCATCATTTATGGTGATTCCAAAAGCATGTGATATTCTAGCTTTCAAAAAATATATATTATAATTGAATATCGAATAAGTCTTTCAATTTTTTTTTTGTATTTGGCCGAAAAATACACTAAAATACTGTAAAAATGAGTGTTGTATCAGACTTCCACGACCTTAAATTTGTTCACCAGGTGGCGCTAAAGGACTTAAATGCAAACTCGTTCATTTTCATCTGTTAACTAAATAAGAAATATGAGGCACGTCGTTTGAGCAGTAACTCAAACCGAGTTTGACCATTTATGAGGAACTCCTACCTCAATTTCAGATGACGTTATTTCTCATAATAGTTTAAGAAAACATACTGGTAAGGGCCTTAACATACCCCATTGTGTTTAATATCACAGTTTTAAGTTGAATGATATGGATTAACTGACAGATCGTGATTATTCGAAAAATGCGTAATCCGAGCATTTGATTGGTTGATCCCTTCCAAATCTGACCAATGACATCGGCCTATTCTGCAATCCAAGGTTTTGATTGGGTGCTAGTATCCCGCGTTGTTTGTATCATTCAAATAGTCACGATCTGTCAACTGAGGGCCCTTAGTCCATATCCCTTTACGAGGAAGATAGATATTTTCTAGTTTGGTCTAGTACATTGGTACTACTTAAGGTACATAATGTACTAGACCAAACTAGAAAATGTCTATATTCCTCGTAAAGGGATATATTTTATAAATATAAAGTCTCAAAAGTAGTCCCCGAAAAGGAAATATATGATTTTTTGGTTTTTTTCGGCGATTTTGGCAAATTCGGCCATAAATTCAGTATAAAATCACAATTTGTCAATAAATTTTTATTTCAGTTTCAGTTGATTTTCAGTTGATTTCTCAGTTGATTTTTCTAGGCGTGAAAGTATAAATATTTGTAAGTGTCCTAGAATTCGTTTGTTTTACAGTTACTGCAGTACAGGGGGCCGATATTGTCGAAAAAACTACGCGATTTCATGCTCAATTCCTGCCAGTGCCAATATCGCCGAAATTGCGTGTGCGTTTTAAGGTGTATATTAAAAATTACTTCGAGTGCGGCATGAATGACGTCATATCACAAAATTTCATTTTCCAAATCGTAATTCTACACATTTTGGTATTTTACTTCAATTGAACCTATTATCAAACTCCTTTAAACAATTGAAAAACTTTTCAAATTATAACGTCATTTCGAACGCCCACGCGTTTTTCATTTTGGAACGAAAATAATTTGGCGATATTGGACCCCCATGTACATAATCATCACAATCGAGCTATATTTTGTGCAATTTCTTGATTTTCTTGTTTTTTTTAGATTTGACCGACAATGTCTGCCGGTCCGACATAATCTGCCAAGAAGAAAGAACTCAGATAGATAAACGAGTTTATTGGAAATCATTAAGTTAATCAGACTTCAGAATGTAAATGTTCAAAACTCGGCCTCCGGCGCTTTCATTTCTTTTGTCTGAACACCAAATCGATGACACAAGATGCATTTACATTTACACAGATTAACTCCCATCTGCGTTTGAAGTCGAAATTTAGGACAATCGATTTCCAGATATCAATTGTATTCTTAAAAAAAATCTAAAAAATATCTGAAAATATTTGTATATCTCTTTTGCGGAAACAATTTAAAGAAATTAATCAATAAACTCGTGGATACGAAATTCTCGTAACAAGATGTCAATGTCAAAAAATAAACATAATTTCATTAATAAATGCAAATTTTTACGTTATAAGTTATAACATATAATATCGATTTTAAATAACAGAAAAGTCCTCGCTCCCTTACTGGTGCAATTATGGCCAGAGGCGGTTGATCAAGTTAGGGAATTTGTACCAGAATTTGTATAAAACAAATCAAATACAGTATTCGGTTTTATAAAATTTTAATTGCAGTTTGTTTTGTTTTTGAATCTAGAAATTAAAAATGTAAAATCAAAAAAGTTTTCAACTTATACACTTGTACTCTTTTTGATATTTCGAAAACCATAATAATTCAAGGCAATCTATGAAAAGGTATTACAAATTACGCTTTGAAACCCTGTTTAGCAATTCTCCGTTTATGAGGCTTTGATAAATATACGCAAAAGTTTTTAAAACTAGTTATGGCTGTCCTCGGATTCCACTAGGGCTAACAGCAGGTTTAGTCAATTATATAAATGATATTGATTTGAGATATCCAGCCTGAGGCGGCTGATAGCCGCCAGCTATAAATGGAAAAGGTAATTTCTACTTTTTAATTGCAATTTGGTTTTAATGTCAACGACTACTATCATCTTATGTCAAAAATCAAATCAAGAGATACAGGCTCATTCTCTTTTGACATAAGATAATACGTCTTCGAATTGACGATTTTTGTATTGTAGATTTGAAGCCTGTCAAAGAAAAATTAAGAAAAATAATCTAATTCTTTGAAATAAGTATTCAAGAAGATTCATGTATTACGGTTACCTCCGATTTTAACCTAAATTTAGTTTCGAAAATATTTCTAAAGTATAATTTTGGTACCAAGATTGACCATTTAAGTACAACACTTATCTTGAAGACCGTTATTCACGTATAAAATGTGTAGGCGAATCAGCCAATCAGCGGCATTCTCAAGCCAAATAGATAGTCTGGTACAATCAAAAATCTCCTCTCAAAAAACGGTCTCCCAGCTTAGTATTTCAATAAATTTCTTGGGTTCATATTGGACTAAATATGCCTAAGGAAATAGAATGATAAAGTTTGGTCGTAAAAATTGTGAAAATTGGACCTCGTTATTTCTGACCCAAGAAGTTTGTCGTCCGGTCGAATTTAATTTTTTTTCAATTTTCAAATAAAATATATAATTTTTTGAATGTATTTTTCGGATGTTGTAAATTTTTGTTTTCTACCACAGTATAAAATATTCGTAAGCGCAAAGCCCCTATATAAATTCACTTATCTAGGTGTTTATCTTTTATTTGGCACTGTGCAACAACATATATATTGTGGGAAATCGCAGCCCATTTATAACCCTATTTATCGCAGGACAAAAATTTCCACTGAAAAATTTTTTAGTGGAAATTGCAGTTTTGAAAAAAATCAGCGTTTTAGCTCGCCATAGGGCTTCGCTAGAACTGGGTTGAAATTTTCAAACTTGAGAACCCTCTCCCGAAAAAACCCTAGGACATAAAATGATCAAAAAAAATTGTCTACAAGATTGACCGATAAAATCTACACCCATTTTAAAATTTTTATTTTTATTATAAAGTGCATGTGCAGTGCACATTGTGCACAAAAATAATGATTATTTCTCGTGTTAAATATTCTAAGGTCGTAATTTACATAATTATAAGTTTCAACCTTAACTGTATAAGAAGCATTTATAGGCTGAACATTCCTATGCTTCTTTAACTATCGCCGAATTAATTTTGAAAAAGAAGGAAGCTGCGTAAAATTTTGAATTCTGAACTGCTTAAAATAAACTTTCTGGAATTCAAAGTTTAACGAACTTCATACGCAATGGTCAAATATAAAATCTCCATAAGTACAAGCTAAACATATTTGTATTGTGTTGCATAGTATTTTCAAAAATCTCCTAAAAAACCCTGGATTCGGAAATTTTAAATTTGCATGGCAAATTTGTATTTTCATAGATCTATGCAATAAAATAGATTTTATATAATTATAAAGGATTCAATCTTAATCATCTGATTATCCGAAATTTTTTTGAGTTTCATTATCTAGAACTCTTGTTATCGTCTTTTTAAAATTCAAAATACTATACAGCGGGGTGCGGCGTATAGTTATACGCGTATAGTTGGAACCTGAGATAAAACCTACGTAAGCCTCCGCAAAAACCTACGCTTTTGAAAAATAAATTTATTCGTTCCTGGCGCGCCATGGCGTGCGGCGTATAGTTATAGGAAAAAGATAGGGCTTTTTTTCAAACGTTCCTGGGCAAAAGTTCACTTAACGGTTCGTAGTTCACATTGTGAACACGCTTCTTATTACTGATAGGCTCTAGGGTTTAAAATTACGTTAAAGAAACTGTATTATTTGTAGATTTTTGTCAAGACGTTTGAGTAACTGTCAGGACGTTTTAGAAGGTAGCTAGTAATTAACATAGTAATCAATCTGAAGTATTTATTTCGGCGTTATTACCTTTCCTTAGAAGCAATAATATTTTTTTCATTTTTAATTATTCTTGCAAGCGTCGAGTTTGATATNTTTTCTTTGAAACCTTCTTTGAATTCATGTTTTTTTTAAATTAACTTTATTTCATTTTTTTGATAAAATCAAAGTACACTAGAAATTCTAGTCTAGAATATATGTAAAATTACCCTTAAATCACTAAAAATTCTTTCTTTGGCCATATTTTAACGCAATTTTTAACTCTAGATATTGTACAAATTGACCAATCAGAGCACATTTTCCCAGAAGTACGCGTATAGTCCGAAAGTACGCGTATAGTCCGGATTACGCGTATAGTCCGGGGTTTTGGGCGACGAACTTTCTAACTATACGCCGCACCCCGCTGTATAAGATTTATACATTGTACTCTGTATACATCTTGACGCATGTGCACGTGGACTTTTTGAAAAAAACGACTATCCAAAAACCGACTATCCGAAAATAATTGCAATTAATAAATATTCAGAATGAATCATTCTGAATGATGCACTCTTCAAAAAAAAAATTCCTACAGTTTTTGTCAAGTCATGCGTTGCAAAATTTAACTATTAAATCGATCTCCCACATGTGTATTGATAAGGAAACTGCAATATATATATAAATTTCAAATTGTTAAGACTCGTCACACCATGATAAGATTAGAAATTAAGAGCCCTCACCGAGATGATTCCTTATCCAAATCAATTACTATTTACTATAATTTCAGAAAATGATTGAATTTTGTGGTTTTGGCCCGAGCCAAGACACCAGGCCAGTGATATTAGACAGATTAGAAAAGAATCGTTTCATAAACATTAGGATAGATTTGGTAATCACATATCTACCGCATATAATCTCACAAAGTAATTGTTTAATACGGACATTATTTCTTATCGGTATAATTAACACCAACATTTTCGCCTATCGAAAAAGATGAGCGGAAGCAGGCCGTATCAATTTGGAGCATTTTTAATGCCTCTAAGGCNTTGCAATCTTGAGCTTTTTTAAGGCCGTCTCGGCCAATTTTATTTCGTAAGCTTTATAATTTGTATAGCACTAGAAATATACTTGGTAGGCCACAATCGTCCAAATTTTTTTCCTTTCAAAATTCGGCCGATGGTGTATTTCGGACCACTGCGCAGTGCGGACTTTTGGACAATTATGATAACGAATAAGACTTTTCGCAAAAATATTTAATGCCGTAGGCTATATGAATTGTTATGACATCAATTATTAATTCAGCGTTTAGGATTAGAAGATAAATAATTCGATAAATCTAGATTTTGGACGATCGAAAAATTTTGGATGATTTGCCCATTTTCGAACGAATGAGCAATTTAAGCTGATTACTCACTTTCGGACCATTGAGGCCATATTATCAAGAAAATATGTTTAAATAACTCAGTTAAAAAAAGTTCGAAATACCATTTTCTGATTGGCTTATTTTTTAACCAATCGGAATAGAGAAAAAATGGAAAATTTCACCAACTTTAATTTTTTAATTCTTCACAGTAAAGACTTCACTACAAATTGTAGTCTACAATAAATAATTACAAACGATTAGGGTTTAAAGATTTGTCGCTGTGAAAAGGCTAATCAGGATAGCCCATGAAAAATCCTTGATTCTAATTTTGTTCATTTTTCAACTTTCCTATTTAAAGACCACCTAATGCAACCAAAATGAATAATTTATTATGAGTCTCAACGATTAACACATTTTCAAATGACCTCACAGAAAGTCCTCAAAGTCGTTTCAATTAGTATTCGCACGATCCTTGGAGACCGCCCATCCAATCTGTCAGCACAGTCTCGCTGCATAATTGATCGAAGTTGCCTTAAGGGGGTACCTCATACGGTTTTTTTAAATTCAGGTTACGGGGAGCCTAATAACTGCAGCCAAAATAGCCCTCAAGAACGGCCCCAAAATCGCAATTGTTGCCTCTTATCGATAAAAAAAAAATTCGAGGATTTTTCTTCAAAGTTTTCGAGTTTGTTTTCATATTTTTTCTCCCATGTTATATTTTTTGGAGAAAACATATAAAAGTATACCACTAAACCTCAATCTTTATTATGAAAAAATTCTAAAAATAAGTAAAGTGCCAGTGGCACCTTTCTACTCATTTGTTTTGCAGACTTAGCTCTTCAATTTGAGGGTACTTTCCGTACACTCGGATGAAAATAAATTTCGCTAGATAACTCCCAAAAAACTCTGAACCCTTCCGAGCTGCTTTCCATCTGGACAATGAATTTGAGAAGACATGTTTGCACGATTTATTTAAGAATTAAAAAATAAAAAACAAACCAGTTTATCGAATCGATTTTCGAGAGGGAAGAATTTCGTACCTTCGTTTGCGAAAAACTTTTTACATTTTCTCTTGAAATTCTAGAATATGAAATGCGGCAATTCAAATTTCAACCTGACATTAACCAGGAATTTTTGTTCAGTTAGAGACTATGCGCGTTTAATCTTGATTGTACTTCAGTCAATACGGATGAAAATTTTTTCTCCTAAATCCATGAAAAGACTTCCGCTCGCATTAATCATGCAACTTCCCTATAAATCCGCGAGCGATCGTTTTTAAAAAAAAATCCTTTATTCACTTAAAATTGAGAAGACATGTTATTCCCTAAATAATACCAAATTTCAAAAACAAATGCCTATCGAATCGTCTTTTGAGTAAAACCTGAGCGGCTACAATTCTAAAATATCATAAATTAACAGCCGCCTTTTTCAATTCCTTTGTAGACCACAGTCCGATCGAAAAATTATTTCGCAAAATATTTCCCCGCATAACTGTCAACCTTTCTAGTAACTTGTCTATTCTTACAAAGTGTAACTCAATTTCCCCATTAAGCCAGCTTTCCGAGAACCCCTAAAAGACATTAGAAGTCAATCAGTGTTCCCTAGAACTCTACTCCCACTTTCCCGGTGCCCTGATGCCGATGGCACTCAACAAAACTCTCCACAACCTGTTTTTACTTTTTGGTCGAAGGCAAATGGATATTTCTTCCTTTGAGGGTTTCAGGAATTTCTATAACTTGTTTCCGTTTTGTTCTGAGCCCCGATCTCAAAATGTCAAACGTTGCAGTAACCCAATTAAGTCCACAATCACTGAACGAATTTAATATCGTATGCAAATAAATTATAGATTGAAAAAATACAATACCAATATTGAGAACCATCACGTGATATTATAAAACACTATTAAATCCTACGGGTTTCGCATCGCGTAGGTTAGAAAAACGAGCACAGGGCGATGTTTTCAAGATAAGTATAGTATTTGTTGCGCTTGAATTTCAAGATGGCGCTAGACCGCTTACTCAGGTAATTTATTTTTGAATCTATAGCACTAAAAAGCAGAATGAAAAGTTATAATTTTAATTATTAAGTTTAATAATTAATAAATTAATTTTAATATTTATTTAATTATAATTCTAAAATGATGTCCCAGGCTTTGAAGATGTTATTAAAGTTGAAAATTTGAATTTGGAAACAAACCGAGCCGGTTACCGAGGAAGCCTTATTTATGAAAAAAATGACTATGAGTTCTTCAAAAACCCGATCTTAATTTTCTCAGTTTATCAACTACTACAATAAGCATCAGGGGTTTTGATTGTTGTAGTAACTCTAAAATGTCGCGAACCAACAATTTTCCCGACTTTTATTGTACAATACTAATATTAGGAACCACACTCAAATTTATCGCGTGATATTTTTTAAAAACTATTGAATCCTATGGTTTCCGCATCGCGCAGGTTAGAAAAGCGACCGAAGAGCAATGTCCTCAAGATTAGTATTGTAGTTTCTTAACTTTTGCGAATAATGCCCCGATAGATTTTCCGAATTCTGTTAATACGAGTTCAAACAATTGGAAAAAGATGAATAGATTTTCCGTTTCTGTTTAATTACTTATAACAACGTTTAAAACTTAACTCGTAGACTTTAGAAGTGAGTCTGTACATAGACTTGATTTATGCCATCTAGCTGCAATTCTTAAAATCGAGCCATATCCTTTTACCAACGGAACTCCATCTCAAAAATGTTTTACTCATCTCTATAGCGCGAGTTCGAATCCACATTCTGTCTTTAGCACTTATGTGATTGTCTTAGTGATATGCGTGAGCTGATACACCACCCATCACAAATTTGCCGGTTCCAATATCCAAGCAACCTTGCCTCGTAATCATACTCCAGACAATCAATCAGGACGCAATAGTGGATTCAACACGCCGCCTTAGGATTAAGATGGCCGCTAGGTCTGAGCATTGTCTGGATTTTTGATTTTCGAAAAATTTCAATTTTTGGGCGGTTCCTGTTGCTGAAAAAAAAAGGTGCTCAAAAGTACTTTTTGACCCCGGAAATGGAATTGCAGGATTAAGTTACACCAGAAAAAGTACTTTTATTTTTTTTTCAAATTGGAAAAGGGGTCTTTAGGGTGGTCAAAATTTGCAAAAATCGGCATTTTTTAACAAAATTAACTTTTTTTTCAACAAAATTTTTCCCGACAAATCTAGTTTTGCTATGCCTTGTAGCCTCGACTGTGTTCTACATATTAACGCAAAAAACAATACAACTTCTTTGGCCCGCCAGCTAAAAAAGTCTAGGGACAGTTCGAGCTAAGACAGGTTGCCGAAAAAAATCGAATTTTTTCAATTTGCTGATGAAGTATTTTTAGTGCATTTTTGGAAAAAATTGTAAGCAGATTATTTTCTTCTTATTTACTCGTCTATCGATCCCATGGGTCATTTGGTGTCTTCCAGGACTTTCAAAATCGGTCCTGGCAGACCGCGGCCACTCTAATAGAGATAGTAAACGTGTTTGAGATGGAATTCCGTTGGTAAAAGGATATATGCAAAGTTCCATCATTAACTTATATTTTTTATTGTCTTAAAATACAATTCAGCCAATTTGTTATACAATTGGAAAAACATTTTTTTTTAAAACGTAGAAAAAGGCATTTAATGGGGAGAAGAAAAAAAAGTCGCGAAAATGACCGCCAGTTACACACAAAAGTGCAATAATAAGATAAAATTAAACCTTTATTTATATTTGAAACTACCTCATATTTAACTTCAAATGATTTGCTATCGCTTTGTCTAAAAATAATTATAAGTTTTTTACAAAATTCTCTAGTAAAATGGCTCTTAAATTGGTTGTGAAATATTTTATTTCTCGTTCAAGGTCAAGGTCAATTTCAAGTTCATCGTATAAACTTGAAAGTACCACCAAAATAATCGGAAGGGTCGACTTTTTCATGAAAATATTAGCAACTACGGGTCAATTATGTACTTAAGGTCACTTAAAGGTCACTAGAGAGCAAAAATGGTCATATTTCACAGAGGGATTTTTGCTCTCTGGCTCCCTTTCAGTACATAATTGACCCAGTTGCTAATATTTCAATGAAAAAATCGACCCTACCGATTCTTTTGAGGGTACTTACAAGTCTCTAAGATGAACTTTGAAATTGACGGTAATTTATATACGATACGCCATATACGGTAATTTGAAAAAGTACTCAA
Organism: Oikopleura vanhoeffeni; assembly: GCA_004367855.1. Taxonomy (NCBI): domain Eukaryota; kingdom Metazoa; phylum Chordata; class Appendicularia; order Copelata; family Oikopleuridae; genus Oikopleura; species Oikopleura vanhoeffeni. Next base: position 61,014 of record SCLH01000825.1, read on the forward strand.
ATTACGTCAACAAAAATTTTGCATGAACTCAAACGTTTTTAAGATTGTTTATCTCATGTAACCAAAGTCCGATAAATCACTGTAGACGACAATTCTCCACAATAGGTTTGAATATAGGTCATAATATAATCCTTATTTCCTTGAAAATAAGATCCGTACGTTTGGACAATATGCCGTTATGCACAACTTCTTGATTATTTGTTTATCTAGTCCTCAAAATTTTCGGCGTAAATTTGAGTAGCATTTGTGTACTTCGAACCAAAACCTTATTCCTTAATTTGAAAGTCACGTGATCGTTTTTGGACTTTGATGTAATCGAAAAAAGTCTTAAAAACTTCTAAAAAATCTCTTCAGTTTTTTTAACAAGTGATTTAAGCAATTTTTGAAAAAAAACAGTACTATTTTGGCCTACGTTATTTCTTGATTATACGGTCACGTGATCATTTTTGGGCTATGGTGTAATGGTAAACAAATCTCAGAATTTGTTTTGATAACGATCAAAGGTTTTATTTGGTGATTCCAAAAATTTTTGGAAAAAATAAGTACTGTAATACAGTGAAAATTTTCAAAAATAAAACGCACAAACGTCATTTTATTTTAAAGTTTATTTATAACTTTATAACTGATCTTGTCATTAATGATTAAGCGTCGTAAAATCCGATTAAATGATGAATGGCAGCTAAATGGCAGAAATCAAGTCTACGAGTTAAAGCTGGGCAATTGAAAATTACTGCTTCTTCTGAACAATTAATCGAAAAATAAGATTTTACAAAAATTTTGCTTAAAAACAACGTACAGGGGGCCCAATATCGCCGAAAGTTTTTTGCCAAAAAAATTCGTCGATATTGGCAAATTTGTCGATATTGGCTCATTCGGCGATATGGAAACACAAATTAAATTTGAAATGACGTCATATGTCGAACAATTTTATAATTTTATAAGGAGTTCCACAATAGATTCGTATAAAGTAAATCACCAAAATGCGTAGAATTAAATACTCTTCCAAAGGCAATCAAATACAAGTTGAAAATACTAAATTTTGGAAAGTCAATCCTGAAAATGACGTCATTCATGACGCTCAAAAAGTAATTTGAGATATACAGTATGTCACGTTTTTGCTTTCTTTTTTCCAATTTGCATAATTTGCTATCCTCCATAATGGCTATCCCCCACAATTTGAGAACGATCAATTTTGGCAAATACCTACGTCTTTTCGAGATTTAACCGATCAAAACGGTGGAATTCAGATTTATGCAAATTGGAAAAAAGAAAGCAAAAACGTGACATACTGTAAATCTCAAAAAAATTCGGCGATATTGGCAATTTCGACGATATTGGCACTGGAATTATTTTAGTTAAAAATCGTGAAATTGCGTAGGTTATTTTCGGCAATTTCGGCGATATTGAGCCGGCGATATCGGCCCCCTGTATATCTTTTGAACAACATTAACGTTATTCTATTTAATAAGATTGAAAATGACAATTGGTCGATGGGGTTAATCATAAAGAATAAAATATGTTTATTAACCCTTGGGCAGAAGAAACTCTGCTTTTATGAGCACTACAATACGGGAAACTATTGCGAAATAAAGTTAAGAGTAAGAATAAAAAGATAAGAGCCCAGCGAGTAGATTAAAATATACTATCGTGTCAGTTAAAAATAAGTTTCTCAAAAAGTTCTTTGTTTCGTCCGTCGATTTCAATTGGTTTTGGAATTGGCTTAGGCGAGTTTCAAGTTGAATTCAAGATTGTTTGCACAGTTGGCCGCCTGAGGGTTAAAACCAGTTTCCCTTTCTCTTATTTTATTGATAAATCTATCCATTTCAATTGCAATTTTTGTGTTCATTTCTATGACCCTTAACTCCTATTGTTTCTTATTTGCTTCCGCGACTTCTCTAATACTCCAGAGTTTACATTGTGTTGCTGAGAATAAGTTCTGAGGGATTAATCATTACTATTCATATCAAAATATCTATCTCCGGGAACGCACTTAAATCACCTAGAACGACTTCAAATCGACATTAAACATTCTTGCTAGAATGAAGGCTCTTATGACCCGAAAAAAATCCTATACATTTTTATGGTTTTCTTCTATTTGGTCCTAAAAAATATAAAAAACTATCCAATCTTTAATTTGAACGAAAAAAAGTTGGAACCCTGACATAATTTTACGCTAGACAGCAGAAACTCAGTAAATTTGATTTTTGGCGACCTTGTGGTCGAAATACAGTACAGTATTTCTATTTATCGCGGGAAAAGCAAGGAAAGGCGATATAGGTGAAGAGTAGTCAGTAAACTTGCGTCTCTAAATGAATAGTCCAATCATGTTTCCGTTCCCTCCATTTCCCTCGAGATTGTTTTTCTCGATCAAAAAATTCACACTGTAGAAAAAACATAAAATCAATAACTTTTTATTCTGAAATTTCGAGGGCAGTTTTTCTTCAAAATATCTAAAAATGCATAAGGATCCAATTTTTTCTCAAGTATAACTTTCGGAAACCAGATAAAATCCCTACCCAAAATTTCAATTTTAAACTCGATGTATTTTAGTTTGTCAATTCCCGATTCCGATTTAAAGTTTCTTTCTTTTTCGATTTCTTACGATTCACTAAGTATTTTTTTTTCGAACCAAGTCTGATTAGATTTTATTTTTCCAACCTTAAACCGATCTATCTTTTTTATCGGTTTGTTGATGGTGAAAACCGCTATATGGATGTTCACCCTGTGTGCGGTAGGCAAGCCCGATTTTAATGATGCGTGGTGATTATTGGCTTTGATGAACTCTCTTCATCTATCTAGTTTTATCATATAAGTTTCAGCCAATCAGCTGACTTCATCATTGTCGCCAAATTAGGCTTTATTACGAATGATTATTTGAGAGATGATTCGCAAGCATTATTTAGAAACAAACACTACTGTACTGCGCTACTGTGCTTAAATTGCACCAGCAATAATTTTTGAAAAAAATTATGTCCTGTTTCCGCAAATCACCATTTTTCGAAAATTTTGAAAAAAAAAATTTGCCTATTAAGCTTGATTGCCATTAAGCTTGAAATTTTTCTTGAGAATTTTTTCGATAAAATAAAAAATGTCAAGCTTATTGATAAGTAATTTCAAAAAGTTTTTTAATTTATGACAAGGTTGCAAGTGATTTTAGAAAAATATTTTATTTCCAAAGTTATTTATTTGTAATTCTCAACAATAAACTATACATGTATAAATTTTCTTTGCAAAGCATAATTTATTTTGCCGATCATACCTTATTATATCAGCAAAATCATTTCAATAGTAAAATAGTAAAAGTACTTAGTTCTTGTCATAGTAAGACCTGAACCACTTACAATTACAAATTTTGCACTTATTGAGTGCGTACTTAAATAAACTGACTTGATTTGAACAATATTTTAAATGAAAGTTCTTCGAAAATTCTTTGTATGGCCCTAAGCACCCATTGTCTCAAAGGGAAAAGGACAAATATTATAAATTATAAAAAGTGAGACTTTTGGTGTCCTTTTGTTGGTTCTTTTGGAGTATTTTCTTTCTTATTGTTTTTCACGCGCTACTTCTAGACGCCTGAGAGTTCACCTTGTTAATCTAAACAATCTCAATGAGTTTGGAATTCTTAAAGAAAGGTTTCCGATTTGACAAATAAGGAATTAGTCAAAGGAGTTATTTTGGTGTACTTATATCGGCACACGTCTCACTTCTGTACATTATATTATTTTGGATAGTAGATTATTTTAACAAATTGATATTAATAATCCTTACGCGTAATTTGTTCCCCACAAGTTAGGCCCTGTAAGTTAGGGTGTCCGCAGTCGAGCAAAATTTCAAGATCGAACATTTTCAAAAACTACATGGTACGTTAAATTGTACGCTGATGACGAAAATGAACTTTATTTTTCAAAATATATTTATGAAAGTTGAATTCTGATTGTTTCAAATTCAAACCAATCAAAATCCATAAAATTGACCATTGATTTAACTATTTTTTTTTGATAATTCCGAAAATATATTTTTTAATATATCATTATTATCAAGTTTTGTGTTTTTTCGGCCTTTGAAAATTTCAAAATCCCTGACAATGCCATATTTTGGCGAAATTAGTCTCTAGGGCCTCGAATATATATGTCTACTTAACCCCCACCTGCACGAGCGTGTTTCAGAACACAGAGACCAAAAATATTTTGGGGAAGTGTCACTTTGGCCGGCGGAATATCGGAACAGACCCCCGATAGTTCCCCTTATTTTTAATTTCAAGAATTTTG
>SCLH01000825.1:66311-94594 GCA_004367855.1 Oikopleura vanhoeffeni
GGGTGTAATAGGCTACTTTAATTTGAAAAGTCAGAACATTTTTATATATTTAAACTCAATTGAAGGTAAATTTTTTTTCCTAAAAAGCTGTTTTTCTCTATTTTTCATCGAAAAAAAACTTTCATATTAGAGAAATTTTTTCATGTGGATAATGATTCTCCCACTTATTTGTGCATTACACCCGGAAATGTCTGAAGTTTATAAATATCGCCTGTCAAACAAATCCCACATCGGGTCAAGTTGGAAATGGAGTTGTAATGAAAAGTGGTATTTGATATTTTAACAGAAACTTAATAATGTTGAGAAATTAAAAATATAAACGTTTGCAAGAATGAACACTTTTATTGAAGATAAAAAACAAAAAAAATTTCACATTTTTTTCTCTTTCATAAATCACTTCGAAAAAATGTACCAATCTTCCACATCGCTGCTACCCCCTTAAAGACTTTCACTGGACAGATCCTGAATGTTTGAATGAATAATTTTAAATCTCTCTTAATCCTCTCAAGTAGTTTTGTGTCGAAGCGAAAAAATAGTTCAGTGCGTAGGTTAGAGTGAGGCTAGTGCGGGGCTGTATGACTCATACAGTATGAGTCAACAAATATTATGACAGACCGGGGATGACAGACCCAAGGCAAACTCTAGATGGCGCTGTGTCTATATCGAAAATTATCCCTATTGCGCCTTTCTCAGCACGCATCATAACTTTGAGCCAGTGTCCAATCACAATACTCGATTGTCGACTGAATTCAAGAATCCCGCGATTTAATTGGTCACTTTCTCAAAGTTATGACGCGTGCTGAAAAGGCGCAATAGGGATAATTTTCGATATAAAGCCGACCAACATAATTGGTTCATAGTAAAATATTTTAAACGTAAAACGTATAAATTTGAGATTTTGAACTTTAACTCGTACAGTCGCCTTCGGGAAATATTTTCTGGAATCAAAGTTAAATACAAAGTAATAAAGAAAAAATGGTTTTTGGCAACTAGTTGGCTCAAAGTCACTGTACGAGTTAACATTAAGGAACAAGAGTTCTAGAGCATACAATACAAAATTTTGTTTCATTGCAAGGACCAATCAAAATATAAATTTGCTTAAAATTTCGAAAATTTACCGAAATCTCGTTTTTCATAATGTCATTGCATTTTTGAAGTTATTATTTATCGCAAAAGAAATATTTATAGATTTCACTAATCGTGGTTATATGATAAAACTTTTATCCCTCATCATTGAGCGTGAAGTTTGCCAAATTTTGAGTTCTAATAATTTTCGCTCTGGTTGTTCTTGAAAATATAAAATTTATAAATTTTACGTTATATACATTTTACTATCGACCTTTTATCGGGTCCCTTTATCCATACCGTATGGACCATACCGTATGGTCCATACGGTATGTTACATACCCCTAATCCATACACACCTTATCTGCCCTCCTAAAATTTGCCTATTTTCGAACAAAACATCATTATCCGAATGGATTTTGGTCAAATATTCGTGCTCGAATACTGGTTCATCTGGTGTGATTCTATATCCCCTATTCACACTTTTGTTAATATCCCGGCCCTAATTAGGAAACGTAGTGTGTTTTTAAGTAGTAGGGCCGGGATATTAACAAAAGTTTGAATAGGGGATATGTTAGTTTACTGTATTATGCCCAATAAAATTCCTCAATATGTTTAAATCTTTCCGCCATCCGACCTTCAAAGTTGGTTCGAAAAATGTAATTAAAAGGTCAAACAGATTATTCTTTGACTTTCCCTACATTTCGGAACTCAACAATTCGACGCAAAATTATTTAATAAAATTTTCATATTGATAATTGAAATTTAAAATATAATCCAATAAGATTGAATTGTATAACCTTGTTAAATTTCAGTTTAACAATCCAAAAAATCAAATTTAAATATCTTCGAATTAAGAATTCCAAATAAATATTTTTCTAAAAGTCAGGGCATTGAAATTAGCAAAATCAAGATATTTAGAAGTGTAGAATATGTTTAAGGGATGTTCAAAACCTATTTCAAATTATTCCAAAATTTGTTTTAGACAGTTTTTCTGTAAATTCAGATACTTCTTAGATTTTCCTCGAAAATTTTAGCTCCGTGGCGCCTCTGTTAAAAAGTTGTGCCATTTTTAAAAAAAGGAGCTCTTTCCCTTGCCTTCGGATTTCATAAAACACATAAATATGTCTTATCCTTATTTTGAGGGATTGGATGCCGATAATACTTTTTTCAGAGCAGAGCAGAGGTGATTTTTTTTGAAAATTTTGCCGATCCCTGGTGTACAAGCTAAAATTTAAGCACATTCTTGAGTGAATTTGTTACTAAAATTTGTACATCATCGTTAAAGACAGATCGGAAATTACACCGAGTTATTTATCCTGCTCATTTTGAGTCCTGAATTGAAAATTTCTTCAGTTTTCCAAATTTTCCGACAAAATTCGACCAATTCAGATAAAGTTGATTTTCGGAGCACTTTCAGGTGCCGGGGCGAATATTACCGTGACACATTTTAGGTCGAAATTAGGTACCATTCGGCCGAAATTTACTTTTTGGTGGTTTTAACCTAAAATCTGGTACCCATTGACGCGTCATGACACCTACGGGCTGAAAATAATATTTTTCTGAAATACAATATCCGTTTTTATAATCGTGAAAAAAAGTGGATCGACAATTTCACCAGGAAAGTTGTTTTCGAAAACCCATTTTTTATAGCAATTTGGTTCACTTACTTTTGTTAGTGAAATTTAGAACATATCAAAAAATAAGCTACCTTAGGCCAAAAAAGTTTTGTCGTGCCTACCTAACTGTAAATCCTAAATGAAAAAATTATCTCCTAAAAGTACCGAGAGGCAATATCTACCACATCAACTCACGCCTAGGCGGTATGCCTAATCGACGAGACTGAGTTGTTTTCGACAGTTTTAAAAGATAATTCTTTGATTCATATCGAAGATTATACTTTGGTATGGATAGTCACACAACGTCATAACTGTGACGTCAGAAAAGATAGTGACCAATCAAATCACACCATTCCTAAAATAAGTTGTCAATCGTGTGATTTGATTGGTCACTATTTTTGCTGAGGTCACAGTTATGACGCTGAGTAACTATCCATACCGATGTATAATCTTCGTTATGTGCTAAGGTAAAGTATATTTTTCAATATTTCGATTTATGATTTTCATTATAAACTTTAATCAAACTTTTTAAATGGCAAGAGCAGTTTTCCGTACAATAAATGTTTTTATCTTGTAATTAGTTCCAGTATCCGTCTTAGTTTTTTTAACTCCCCCGCGTCATTGCTAATCCGTTAGTGGGCGCGCCAGCTGCATTATATTTGATGTGTCAAAGTTTGAATGCGCAAAAATATTGTTTCCCGAACTCGAAAAAAAACTAAAGAAATATATTCAAAAGTTCTCTCTGTCGCCAGATTGGTGTCCGCAAGTTATAGGAGACCTCAGAAGTCACAAAACACAAAATAGAAACATTACTGTTAATCTATCACCAGATTTAATTGGTGACAATCAGAAAAATAAATTAAATAGATTTGAGACAAATTAGAGATGGACCCAGCTCAGCTTCTAGCATCTTTTAAGGTAAGAATCTGGGTGTTGCAATTGGCAGACTGTATACGAAACAGTGTGTAAATTAGTTTTGTTTATAACATTGGAATTTTCTTAGTGTGAAAAAATCAGATTGTTTGAAAATGACATCCAATTTTTGAAAAAATAACTCATGATTTTTCAAAATTGGCTATTTTTTGAAAAAACGTGGGGTCATTTTTCAAAAAATCTGATAAAAATCATATGTGATGCCGTATCAAATTTTGGTTCAGATGGCTAATTACGTTTTTTAACTCGGATAGTCACTTCAAACCACTAGTTGGCAAAGTCCGCTTTTTCTTTATTATTTCACTTTGATCTAGAAACTTTTTTAGGGCAACTGTCGCGAGTTATTTGATTTAAAGGTCAATTGACGATTTTTCACAAGGGAAACCGACCCGCTAGTTATACACTGTATAACTTAAAAGATATAAATGTACCCGTTGACATATTTTTTTTTCGAAAACCCGCCTGATCTAAGCGATTTTTTATTATTCCCTTAGATGAGTTTTTTATGTAAAGAATTAAAAATCCATCAGCCCTTGGAACAATATCAAAAAAGTCTCGAGGTACCGGAGCCTTTCAAAAACCTTACCTAAAAAGTTCGATGGTCATATTTTTGAACATGAGTTTTAATATCATACAATTGTGCATTTCAGTTCTAGAAAATGTTGTACCGAAAACAAGGTTCATTATATTGCTTAGTTGAGCTGATTGGTGATCGACCAATTATATCGGGGCCTATTAAGAACTAATCACCAAATAAGGAAACTTTGCACATTGCAATAGTTTTTTCAAAACGCCCAAAGTACATTGTAAAAGGGTATCATTGCACTTCCATTTCAATTCTTCTCCTGAAAAAATCCACCGTATATACTTTATTTATCACTAAATTTTCATGACGTATAACCTAAATTAACTTAGCAGCGATTGTCACAAAACTTCCAGGAACGAATGGCCATGGACCGACCAGTTTATTCTACTCCGCCGCCAGTTGAGTCGACCCCGCAGAATAATGAATGTCGATTGGTCGAAGTTCATGGACACAAAATTGCAGCTTTTACAATTAATCATGAAGAATACATTTGCCTGCCCCAGGTGAGACTATAAATAAATAAAAAGGGACCATCACTCAAAAAATAACCTGTGAAATAAGGATTTCAACAATGAATTCTGCTAAGTTAGAAATATCTTTTAACCCGGAGGGTTCTTGAAAAAAGGTTTTAATTATTTTTACCGAATGACCTTTTTTCCCTGTAATGAAAAAGTCTATATTTTGATTTCCGCGATTCTCATTGACCCGCCAACAATTATTTGTTTTTTATTAGCTGAATCAAATTTAGATTTAAAAAAAACAAGGGCAAAACAGCGACATTAAGTATGAGGACGTGTTTATCAACCAGCATAATCTATTAGAATTAAATTGCAAATAAATGTAAAATTCACGATATTTTTTTCTCATATCGAAGATGATGCGGCATCATTGATGCTCGTGATCGGCAGCTCGTTTTTTTGGGGAGATTCGCTCTAAAACATGTAATGCTTCCTTATCACCTCAACAGACAAAAGACTCTACAGTAAAATTTATACCTTCGCATTACTGATGTGTGGTTAAACTTTTTCGGTTTATCTTATAAGCTCTTAGTTATATATCACCGAGAAAATGTCAAATCAGATTCGCAATGGGACTATAAAAATTTTAGATTTTTTTTCTTGAAAATTTCATAAATTTTATGTCATATACCCCTTAGAGAAGTAGATTGTTAAATTTCTGGTTTGGTCTAGTACATTATGTACGTTAAGTAGTACCTGTACTAGACCAAATCATAATTTAACAATCTACTTCCTAAGGGGATATGATAAAATATATTGATAAACTGGTATAATCGGATTTGTTGGATTGTTTAAATTTTATCGGTCAATTTTGCCACTATAAACGATTCTAAGTGGACAGTTTAAAAACTCAGATTCGTAAAATCCCCGCAAACACAAATCATTAATTAATCAAAGTACGTAATTATTTGATAAATTGCCAACAAATTCCAGTACTATTCAGGTTAAAAAGTGGGTTTATCCCTAATATCCTGCTTTGAATCGGCTTGTGAGAGTGTCGCATTGTCGCCATGTTTAGGGTACCACATTCATAAACAATGAAATAATCCTAAATATAGCTAAACATATAATAATACCCATACAGATAAAGATCTAAATCCCGAGAGGAGCAACTGGCGAAAACGAACACTTTTATTTTTTTTAACTAATTTGTCATTTAGTAGTTTTTGCCTTATTTTTATTTGGCAGTTTTAATATTTAAAGATATACTGCTAAGGCCGGACCGGGCCGGAGAATTAAGATCTATTTCTATCAAATATAATTATTTTTTAACTCTTCATTATTCTCGCAAATGTTATCGCCGAATTACACCAAACGGATTAATATATATGAGCTTTATAATATTAAAGTACTGGGATCCGGAGTCGGGACTCCCGACCTAGGTTGACTGATAGGATTTTTTCAGATAGTAGACTTTCTTATCATTTCATAAATTTTTGTGTACAGGGTACCACATTTTTGCTCCCGTTCTTGCTTTTTGCACAATTTACTATCCGCCACCTACGTGTTTGCCAAATTCAAACGTTTTGATTGGCGAATAGTAAATTGTGCAAACGGAAGCAAAAATGTGACATACTGTATGTGAAATTATGGTAAAAATTTGTATCAACTATTTTTTTTTCGATAATAATAAAACTTTATTTTCAAAGATTTAAGGAACTGTACATTAACTGTAAAATGTAAAAGAAACCAAATATACAATAAAGGCTGCCTATTAAAGGGGTACTGGTGGTCGATGTTGTCATATTGAGTGGCAAATATTTCTTTGATTTCCAAGGCAAAATTTAATTTTATGATTGGTTAAATTTATTTCTGAAAATTAAACATTTGGGCTTAATTTAACAGGCTTCAGTCATGTGAAATCGAAACTCCTCACAAAATAATGGTTTCCCAGATAAAGGTTCTATGAAAAATTACTTTTTTCGAAAATAAAAATTGGCAAAAATTATCAAAACTTTATTGATCTAACCGTTAAAAATAAAATTTCTATGATTGCTAGTTTGTTAATATATTATATAAAATGTTTTAAAAGTTGAGCAAAAATGTCCAAAATTGTGGGGCTAAAAACCAGTAAACATCGATATTTACCGTCACAAGACCGGTTTTTGACAATAAATTTTCCGGAATAAGAGGTTATTTTCTTATATTTCAGATGCGATATTTATTTTTTAGAAAAAGTTTTAAATAAGGTTTTAATAATTTTAATTCAGGCTTTTGATCTTTTTTTGAAGCACTTGGTTGGTGGACTTCACACAGTTTATACAAAATTGAAACGACTATCCATTACTCCATTAGTCTGCAATGTGGAACAGGTATTTTTTTTAGATTTTACACAAAAAATAGATTTTTAGTTTTAAATTAAAATATTTTTTCTGTTTATTATTGATCTACAAAAACCTTGTTATAATTAGGTCGCATAAAACATTTGATTTGCAACATCTCTTTGACCGTAGTTGAACATTGAAATTCAAACATCTACAGTATTTTTTACACAATGCCAATCATTTTTGCAAAATATTCGCAAAAAAATTTGAGAATTAAAGACAAAAAAAAGCATTCCGACTTAATAAAAGGCTACCGAAATGAATATTATTGAAAAGATTATTAAAATTATTTTTCTTTCATATCTGTACCGAAACATAATCTTTGCAACAGACACTTTACGACAATGATTGGTATAGTTACAGAACAAAAAATTATGTGCACAAAAGTCCCTAGTTATATGAACAATTGATGCGAAATCAAACCAGTTTTTTTGGCGTAGTGTTAACTGAATTGATTGATCATTCAAGTGGCTTTTTTGTTGCGATCAAAAGTTGCGAGATTTCAAAAGTATCAAGTTTTTTACATTTTCAATCTTGGTTCTAAATGGATTACTTACCAATTTCAAATTGACAATAAGCCTCTTTTATCTTATTTTTTAATTCCAAAATAATTCATAAAATGCATTTTTAGGTAAGAACCCTGCGCGGACTTGGCGCAATTCAGCCAGGTGTCAATCGATGCAAGTTAATTACGAGACGGGATTTTGAAGCTTTATATCAAGATTGCACCACATCTAGGTAAGCTACGCGAAAAAGTCAAAATAAAATACTGTTGACTAGAATTTTTATCAATCAAGTTACAATTAATAATTTTTAAGGTTGAGCAATAATCAACGCTCCGAGGACATTATGGCGCAATCTTAATATTTTGAAAATTAAATTTTGTTATTTTTCTGACCAAAAAAAGGAAAATGTACGGTCTAGTTTTCTGGTTTACGGCATTTTTTTGCTTCGTGAAATTCCTGTCGTTGATTAATTTATTTGAAAAATAACGATCGCTGATTGGTTTATTTTTGCAGCACAAAGAAATGACATAAATGAGAAAATTCTGGCTGTAATTTTCAAAATAATTAGATTACGTAATTATATCCTTGGAGCGTTGGTTATTGCATAACTTTCGAAAATATTTATTTCAACTTGTTACTTAATGTTTTTTTAACTAATTTTTCGACGCTTATTTTTGAATCATTCATAAATTGTTCAAAAAAGGGGACGTTCTTTGTTATTTAAAAAAAATTTGCAGTGGAAAATTTGAAATCAATTTCAATTTGACATTTTTGTTTCATTTGATCAAACCGAGTCCTGATACGTTTAAAAATTTGTTTTTCAAATGATTTCGATTTAAATCGATTTTTTATTGTTCTGGATATTTTCAATTTAAATCTACTTTCTCATAATCTTCTGAATGCTGAAATAGATATATCGATTAACAGGACAAACAAAAAGTTACCGCGGTCCAGTTTTGTTTAAATACGGCAAAAATTTACATTATTCATTTGATAGATTGACACGAAAAACCCTGAAACCCATATGCTACGGTACGCAGCAACCCCTATGAATAAACAAATTTAATTTAGTCTAATTGCTTGCCATCATTTCATCTGCGTTTTTATAGGGTACAGTATGACCTTAGAAAAATTAGAATTTTTTAAAGATCAATCAAATATTTTTTAACTTTTTTTCAATTTTTAGCCGACCTGGTAGACCACCAAAGCGATTTCTTCCACCACAATTTTCCTCAACTCCACCATTAATCAGCGGAGCTTCACACCCAAAAATCCAGAAGACTTCTTATGAAGGTAATTCAAAATGAAAAAAAGTTATGTTTTTGAAATATAATTTTTTAAGATACCACAGAATGGTCTAAAATTTTTGTGCGAAAACAATCGGACTTTTGATAAATATAAATACAAATCAAAAACGTTGTTTTTAAGGCTTAATAAAAAACTATACAAAATTAAAACGTGCTGAATCACTGCAGATCTGTACTAATTTAAATATTACAAATACGGAAATATTACTACCGTGAAGTTGATGTTTAATGGTAGAAAGGAAAAAAATGTTGAAAAACTTTTTGCCGATCAGCGTCTGCTTAAAAAGTGTTGCCATTTTTATTATAAATATAATTTTTATATAAAATAAAATAAAATAAATGAAAAATTAACGAAATGAAAATAAGTCAAAAAAACATGATTTTTCAACCTAATACATTGGCTAGAAGATAATTGAGCGTGCTCATTGGTTGATGAAATTACCTTCGTAAGAAACATTATATTTTACACGGATACCGTTTTTAAGAGCCATATGACTTTGTATTAGCAATGATTAACAATTTTAAAATAACACAAATTTTACAATTTTAGAATTTGACCTTATTTTTTTCAAATCTCAGTTTTTATGATTTTAAAATTTAAATAAGACATTTTCTTCATAGAAGTGATTCAATTTCTGAACGAGTTTTTGTCATTTCTAAAAATTTCATTACCAAGTTCATTGGCCCTCACTGTCTTGTAACAGTTAAAATTGCTCGTCATCGTATGAGTTAATTACCTTTTGTCTGTTTTTACCACTAATTAATTAAGCAATTAATTTCTGTGAGTAAATAATTATACAAATGATAAATAATCTCGCAAAAAAATGAAATTTTCCGGCCCTCCAAGTCGGATTTGTTCGAAATTTGTTCGGTTCTGTCGATTTGTATACCGCGACTAATTTGGCGATACTAATAGAATATATAAGGGTGTCCGGGAGCAATTTTTTTTGTTTTCTGAAATGACCGCAAACCGATCTTAACCGCACTAGAACAAGCAGTTTGAAATACGAATTTGTAAACATGGGAGTTGAAAATAGTCAAAAAAGAAAAATCGGAAAATCGGGAATATAAACACACAATTACATTCCTTACTAAATTATCGATAACTAACCGCTAATGTGCTATATATGATCTGCGAAACAAACATCAAAATTACAATGCAAGCCAATTGCAAAATAAATTTGGTCTGGTTTCAAAATTTGTGGCGTATTAAGTGGTCACATTTTGTACAAACGAAATTTTGGATTTAATTTTGTTGAAACCTAAATTTTCAAACGTAAAACATTTTTCCCAGAAAATTTCCTTGAATACTTTTTAACAGCAAATTGCTTATAATTTTATTAAAAGGTCTTAAAAGTGGGGCTTTTAAAGTTACATAAAATCTTTTTGAAAATCTAAAATATTAAAATTTTTATTTGCGAACTACAAATCGGAATAAATATGAAGTGATTTTTTCAAGTAGCGAATAAATTTTAAATATATATCAGCTACTCTTTCTACAAATTTTAGCAGTTTTGCTCAAATTAATTAGCAAAAGAGTTGTCAGAGAATATTTTGCTTTTGTTTCCGAAATTCTGCATGAAAATGATAGTTTCATTGATGATATATAATAAATAATAATTTTTGCCATTTTCAGCGATTTTTGTGAAAATAAAAAAAATCGGAGAACATTTCTTTGATAATTAGTGGGGTTTTCATCATCTATAAAAATTTTGTTTATAAATCAGACTAAAATTTGAAGGAAAATGAACCATGAATTAGAATTTTCTTAGAAATTCTCCCAGTTGATCAAATTTTCAGTGTTTTTCTGCCATACTAACGGTAACGTGTTTTGTACCTTGTTTCATCCATGTGAACATTCTCGGCATCATAACAGAACGTTATCACATAATTATTTTATCAGCTTGTTTTTGATAATGATGTTCACGGCTCAAAATCGAGCTTTTTGGGTTCTTAGCACTAATCGGCACTTGAAAGCCTTGAGTGTTGACCTAGTGTATCTAAAATTTTGATTATCTCGTAATAAAAAATATTTTTAATACATTTGCGTTTTTTATGTGTGGTTTACTGTAAACAGAACTGGGGGTTAGGAAGAAGGCCAAAATGAACCACTTGAGAATAAAATATGAAAATAAAATATTTCTTATCGGAAAGTGTTTTCCCATTTTAGATCGGAATGCGATAAATTCAGTTTTTAACTCGCCGCGTACAAAATAATTTTTGCGTATTTACACCCGGAACCGTGAACACTCAAATATTAACTCTATCACTCCATTTTCTTCAACACCTGCGCTTACGGTTTAAGAAATGAAAATGATTAACCTTGACTTTTTGCGATAAGCACGGCGGATTTCACCTGTTGGCAGCGGGTTAAAAATCTTACGACGGATATCGGCGACGATTTATTAGTTTAATCCGGATTCCGAAATATCTATAAATTGGAATTGAATTCTGATTCAGATATGCGGGAGAGACAGCGCCGCTAGTCGTCAGCGCATTTGAAATGAATACATTCAATTCCGGAACGCGATTGGCCCAAGGTTTGCGCCCTATTCTACAAATTAGAGAAATTGTATTCTTAGCAAAAAATGTGCATTCTAGGATTTTTTTGTTTATATCCACGTATTTTGTAAGCAAATTGTAGGAAACATTGACGGGGAAATAATTTTAAAAGGGTTGTGGGTGTTAAATACAAGCACTTTGATTTTTTTTTATAAATTTGCTTTTATGCAGCTATGAATTAATTTTAGTTTAATTCATTTTGAAATTTATTTGTAATTTTAAACCATGTGATTAGCCTGGAAAATTTTATGTCCGAAAATGACGATGGTCATTAAAATTAAAAATAGCCAAACGAAATATATTTTAATAAGATTTGAAAAACCAAAAAAATGTTCAAAAAGTCTGAAAACTTTCCTATGGAAACGAAATATATTATTTTATTTCAAATTTTAACTATCATGCTTTCACTCCCCGATTGGTTATTACATTTCAATCAAATGAATTTTTAATTATTTTAAGTCCGGCTAGCGTTGACCACCCTAGGGTGTTACAGCAAATGAGCCATTTGAGTTATGTGATCGTTTGGTATGACGAAATTAAATTCATAAAATCCCTCAATTAACCCATATTTCTGATCTTTAAAAAAATTCACGGTGGTCGACAATTTGCTGTAACACCCTAGACCACCCTCTCAATAACTACATTACGGATTTGTATTTTAGTTGCAAAGTACGAAATACGGGGGAAAATAAATAATCTGAATTTTGAAAATTTAATGAAACTCAAAAAAATAAATTTTGGACTAGATGCGAGAAAGCGATTCGATTGACTAGAAAGTTTTTTTCAATTGAATCATATTTTGAATTATTTATACAGGTTGAATTTTATTTTTTGTCAGTGTTTCACGCATCACTTGTTATTACACTATAAATTAACTATAAGATACACTATAAATTGAGTGATGCGTGAAACACCGACAGAAAATAAAATTCATCCTGTATTATATAGCTAAGCACTTTCAAAGCGTTTTTAAAAGTACTTTGTTCTGGATGTAAGTCTTTCCTGGTACCCTAAATGAGATTTAGTAACAGTTTTTCTTCAAAAAGTTTATACTGAACAAAGACTAAACTTTATTTTATCGTTATAAGAAAACTATTCTTGGTTTGCGATTTTGTGTCAAAATAATTGGTCGTTTGATGCCTCCGCTCAGTACCTTCCGTTTTGATTTGAATTCGTCCGGTGCAAAAAAATTATTTATTTTTTGTTATATTGTATAATACTAATACTTAGTTTTAATATTTCGTTACTTCGAATAAAAGCCGTTTTTTGTAACCTCGACCGGATTCTCATTGGTGAATCGATATGCATCACACGGCTCCGACTCCCAAAATCCTTAAAATTATACAAATTCGAATTTTTTTCTCTCAACATTTGCTTGTTTTGGCGACAAAAATGCGTGCGGGGCATCCTCTCAGTCGAATAAAAATATGTTACTTCCACGAGGATTTTACGGACAGTTAAAATAAAGATTATATAAGCACAAGCAATATTTCAAGATTTAACTCCCAGAGTGACTCTGGCAGAGTCTCAAAATATATAATAATCTTGTCCCAAATTTATTTTGGTCATAAAAGTTTAACCCTTAGACAATACTATATTAATAGTATATTAACAATAGTATATTAAAATGAAAGTTGTTAAATTTTTCATTGAAATTTTTTTTCAAGTTTTGAAATGGTCATTTCAACTTAGTAAACACACCAACAAAATAATTTTTTAACCAAGAATTAATAAGTCATAGTGGCCAACATGAACATGTATTGCGATGAAAGGAGTTTTTTTCAGAACTAGAACTAAATCAAAAATAATTTGAATCATGATTTATGATCGTCGTTATTTCCGGTGTTCTCATTGATCTGAAGCGGGTCAAACGCAAATGTGAATCGCCAGACCCAGAAATCTCAATCTCAGATATTGATATCACATAGAATTTTTAACCTACTTTTTTAAACAGTTGCTGACATGAAAGTTACAGTACTATCGAATTTTCAGATTATCGTTTTGTATGTAACAGTGCCACTGCTTTTGAATAATTACTATCGTATTGTCAATATAAAAATAAATATAAGTTATTATTTGATTTTATTGATAAAGCTTTTTAACTCATTTCGGGTTTGAGTTATCCAAAAAAGGTCGAATTTTCCCCGAAGTTTTATCGTTTTGGCTTTTTAAATTTTGGTTTGAGAAACTAATTTAAAAAATTCTTCTATACTTCAGTATTGATCAAGATTTTTGCTATTAAACTTGTCTGTAGTCAAAAGTTTCGGGTCAATGGTAAATGCAAAAAAGTTAAAATGTAAACAAAAATTTAAATGCAAAAATTAGACATAAAATTAGTTCCAAATGCATATAAAATTAGCTGACACTGCACTAAATGAAATTCTCTATCAGATGGTACTATATTTTTCAAAATAATGTAATTTGTTAATAATTATGATGTCAATTTCAGCTCTTTACATTTATTTTTTTTACATTTTACTCTTGACCCAAAACTTTCAAGCTTCGAATTATAGAAAATTTACAAGTCGTAAGTTATGACAATTTGGGCAAACAGCTTAGTAGTTGGAGGTTAAAATTTACTTTTCCAAATTGAATTTTTTCATTATTTCTCTAATTGTTATGGTTTCGGCGAGGGCATCCTCTGAGTCGAAACTTTGTGCAAAGCTAATTCCTTTGGTGATGCAAAATTATTTCCAGGGCGAACCCAAATACTTCCTACACAAATTAAGCATTTTTATTGACATTATACATAATACATATCCTTTAATATATGTATATTGCTCAAAAATATTCGAGTTTTTGGTAAATAAGAGACAGGAGGTGCGGAATTTAAATATTATCCTACGATAATTATTTTGGTCAGGTTTAAAACAAATATTTTTTTCTCGAAATTAGTACTCACATGCCGTTTCTGAAGATTCATCATTTTGATGATATGAAATTTTAGAATAAACAGCTTTTTTTATTTTACAGAAGCAATCTTTAAAACAGTGAACTTTAATTAAGTGAAACTTTTTAATCATCAAACTATAGTTGTACTTTTCATATAAAATAAAAATACGTTTTACATTTGAAGCATAATTTTCGTTAAGATCATTTAAATAGATCGATAGTAAAATGTATACAGAGTAAAATTTATAAATGTGAGATTTTTATATTTAGTAAAAGATAACAAGAGTTTTAGATTTTGAAACTCAAAGATTTTATTGAAATCAGAGGATTCAGATTAAATAGTTTATAATGATATGAAATTTATTCCATTCTATAGATCTATTAAAATACAAACTTGCCATGCAAATTTTAAATTTCCGAACTTGGGGTTTTTTAGGATATATCCCTTTAACACCTTTTGATTAATCTAGGATGTGCGGGCTGATGGAGCCAATCCTAACACTCCTAAGACCCCTCCTAGCCACTCATGAGGCCGCTTTTCAGTCCGCACATCCTAGATTAATCAAAAGGTGTTAAAGGGATATCCCTTTGGCATTTTACTTTGTACTTTTTACTTTAGTATACATTTTATGATCGACCCCATTCAAATATATTGTATTTTTCAAAGACTGGGAAAAGTTTAAGAGTTGCGTTCAATAACCCCTCACATGAGCACGATTTGGCACTAATTATCTGCGCATCTGTGTCTTAAAACACAATTCGCGAAAATAATTTTTTTTTTAATTATAATTTAATTCCAGAATATGACGCGTCATGACGTTTGTTTTGATTAGTATAAAAGTTTAAATGGATCTGCACATCTATTTTGAGCAGTCAAAAATAAGATTGTCTTGACTAAGTCATCAGAGTTAACGGTCAATCAACTTAACAATACTTGAAATTGCATCAAAATAATGCATTTTCAGTATGACATGCAGCCAACGAATACTGTTGAAATTCATGAAATTAAAAATTAAAGAAATTTTCTTGATTCAGTCACGATATTTCGCTGGCCCAAATAAAAAATCACCATAGAATTTAGGGCTTCTGTGTTTCAAAAAAAGAGGTTAAAAAATCACTATTTTAGAAAAATCGAAAAATCATTCTTTTTAATATTTTTACTCAGTTTTAAATTATATTTTAAGAAGCTCACAACGAAGAATTTGAAGAGGAAGAGCTTAAAAATAGTGACGACGATTTCCAATGCTCATCACCATCGATTATTCAAAATACTGGAATTTCTGCCGCCTCATTATCGCTTCCAAATACTATCACAACCTCTAGCGCAAATATGACATCAACACCAAATGGGAACATTTATGCCAAGGCGCAGGAAGCGCTCAGAGCACATTATCAACATATGGGACTCATGATGATAAGGTTTTCTAATGCATATCGGTTTAGGATTTTTTTATTACTATTCTGATTGTCCGATAATTTTAGAATATTGAAAAAACATTAAATTACAGTATAAAATTTTTTGTTCAAGAAAGATATGGAGCGGTCTCGAGATTGAAATAGAGGAAACTGAAACATAATTGGTAAATTTATTTTGAGGCGCGCTCATTGGCTACTCATAAAATCAATCTCGAGACCCACCCTTTTTTTACGGAGCAACAAATTACATACAGCTTGTCACATTTTTGCTTCCAACCTTAGTTTTTTCTGAATTCTTATTTACATCGATAATTGGCCTATGAGTTTAAAATTTGTTAAGACCCACGTGTTTCTGAATTCGATCGTTTTGATTGGCGCAGCAAAAAACTAAGATTGCAGCAAAAATATGACTGTAATGTACATCAATACATAACCAAATGAACTTTTTCTTATTATTTTGGTTTCGAAAATTCATTTTTTAGAAAAATGCAGATATGATAACATTTAACATAAAGTTAGATAACAATCCGATAATATTGAATTCTGTGATTATAGGAAATCTTATTTCCAATCTGGTTGTTTCTCTCATTTTCGCATGTACCCAAAACTTTAAATCCAAATGATATAATATACCTTGATTGAGGGCGATAAGCCAAACTTCGGAAATGTTCGAATCGAATCCAATAATTAATTTTGGAAGTAGAAATCAAGTGTTTTTTGAAAATAAAATGTTAATTGGCGGTACTATCAAAAGTAAATAAGGAAATTTGAAAAGAACGCTATAAAAATCGTAGATTTAAAAAAAGATTTGAATAATGTTTGATCAAAATGATGTGATGTTGTACTTATTCATATAATAGATTTTTTTTCTTCTCTAATGATTAGTGGGTGGTAAAGGCTTTTTAGTGCATGAAAATCAAAATATAGGGGTCATTTCAGTTTATTTCATGTTGACAACCCACTCACTCTTTATTGGTCAGAGAAGAACTATGCACATGGGAAAAGTTTTACCAAAAATTTCGGATCTGTATTAAAAATTTTGTAGATAAGGGTAATTTAATGAAGAAAAAATATCTTCAAAATAAATATGAAATTCTTTTAATTTTAATGAAAACTACCCGTTTTTCAGTTCACCTACGTCTTAAAAATATGTAAATGCTATCAATTTTTCTAAGCACACACAAATACCATTTTCACCTACGAAGTAGGTCCTACAAAATTTTTTATTACTTTGACGATTTTCCGAGAAAAATACACTTGTGAATGGGCTTTACATATTTTTGATAAGGCTCGATAACATTTTTCATTTGAACATTTTACGAGACCAGATTTTAACCACAATTATCCTAAACATAAACTTAATGTCCTTAGTAAGAACTTCAAACGATTTCCCAATCATCCACGGTATCTCGCCCCACAAACCTTTCATATTCAACTCTTTCCCGATAAGCACATTATCTTGTCCCCCGCCATGTTCTGAAACAAAATCATAAAATACATTTTGACATTTTTATTTTACAAATTTTAAAATCAAAAAATGGTTTAATTGACTACTTTTCGCGCGCAGATTAGAGTGAGTGTTGCGGTTTTTGATGTTGTGTTGAAAATGCGAGATAGACCCTTATCGCGGCTCATTCTCGCTCATATCGACTCGGCAGGCTACTCAATAAATTTTACTTTTTTTTATTCAAGCTCTGCCTTTTTTGTATAAACAAGAAGTGGTTGATAAAAGTTATACAATTGGTTTCCCGAATGTATGCCTGATATGAAAAAGATAGCTTAAAACAAAAGTCAGAATAATTCATATTCGCGAAAGACTCTTAAGATAACAGAAAATGCAGATTCATTTTATTTGAAGATTGGAAAGTAAAATGTTAATTCTGATTATCTTATTTTTTATCACTGTTCTGCATTAAAATCTTAATTTTTATTTTACAAAAAAAAACATTCTTTAATAATTGAAAATTTAATAATGAAAAAATTGAGTTATTTTTTTGTGGATTTTTTCTTAACCTTTCTCGCATATTTTTATGAAAGTTCCGCTTGCTCAATTTGGTACGTTTTTGCAACATTTTTTGACTGATAAAAGTTAAAATAGTTATTATATTTTGATGTGTATTTTTTATGTATATTTTTTTTTATTTTTCACAGAAAACATTATTTAACTTTTATAATTAGGTCATAAAAGTCCTATTTTTTCAAAACAGATTTTTCAGTTTGTATTAGCAAATTTTTCCGAAACGATATCATGTTTGCAAACCGTTTACCACACGCAAAAAAAAATTTGTCTTCAAAATTAATCAAATAGCCAAACATTATTATAAAACCTAAATTTACCAGCCCCATCATCCACTTCTCACCGCAAGCAACCCATTACTTGGTCTACCAGCGGCCCCTACGAAGGAATCGTTATCTGCGATGTCACAATCTCCTGCTGGAATTCCGAATCATTTGGCTGCAGCGGCAGCTGCTCAGGCGGCTCATGCTCACCAGAGAAGCACGGAAAACTTTTTTGAGCAACATGAGAGACAACTGAAAAATGAATCGAATTTTTTACCTTATACAAATTGCTCGCCAAGATCACCTACGCAAACTAGAACGAATGAAGGTATGTTGATAATAATTAGTTTGATAAAATGCAAGTTTATATTGAATTTTTGCCGGATTAAATTAATATTAAATTTCCGGTAAATCGAAGGTAATACTTCTTAAATATCAAGTAGGCTTTTCACAATCCCTAAAAAATTTGCTAAAATTATTAAAAATTCAAAAAAATATTCTCACGAAAAAAAAACTAATTTCCAAGTCGCTAAATTTTCAAAAATAAATTAACTTGTTTTCTCTCCCGTCATCCTAAAGCTTTTCGAATAAATTTTGAAAATAACTATCTTGGCTGGATTAATGAGCAAAATTTAAGCGAAATCAAAAGTCAAATTTGTCCATATGGCCGACTTTTTTGAAAAGTGTCGTTTTGTACATGGCCGACTTTTATAGAAAATTCACTGATATTCACAGATACATCTGGTTTACCGGATATAAACTGGAATGTTTTTTTTGGTTATTTCTCTGTTAGTCGTTTTCTAGGTGAAAAAATAAGAAAAAAACATTTTTCGGTTTCTACATTTTGTTTTTCGCCATTTTGCTGTTTTCTACAATTTACTTTTTCTACATTTCACCCATCTGTTGTTAAAAATTACTCAAAAAAGCAATATGTAGAATTCTACTTTTTTTTTTGATAATTGTATAACTTTATTGACAAAAGATTTGAAGTTACGAAATTTTTTTAATGCAGTCCCAAAATCTAATCACCCCGGCGGGTGAACCGGCGGGTACAATAAAATATTATATAAGTTGTGCCTTGAGAATGGGTTTGAAATCTCCTAAAAATTACCAAAAATGCGCTAAAATGGCTAATAAGGGTATGGGGTTCTAATTTGACATATTCTGATAAAAATATTAGCCGAAAAGGCTTGAGGATATAATTCAGATTACCAGTTTTGTAGATAGCCTACATGGAAAAAAATTTGCAAAACTTTTTGTTGACCACACTCCTTCACACATAAGCGGCACAAGAGCACCTAAGCCAAAACGGAAAATTATCTCCTCCTGGTTATTTTGATAAACCTAAATTTTAAATAACCTGTATAATTAGTATACAAAATTTTGCTGGTAGCTTTTGTTGATAAGTGCTATATTTATTCTACGAATACGTAAAAACGGTCAAAATACCGTTTTGTTTTTTGGATTTTTTTATCGGAAAAATCTATCTCTCTAAGGTTAAATTTCAAATTCTCAATTTTTGCAAGAAGCTAGCTCTAAACAAACAGAACTTACTGGGGCGTTTTGTACAATTTCGACCCAAACAAAAATGTGAATTTTTCAAGGTCAGTGAAAAAAATTTCTGAAAAAAAATGTGCTTCGATTTTTCGGAAAGTAGGCTCAAAAAGACAGCTGGGGAAACACTGAGAGAAAGTTGGCGTTACGTCCCCGATATTTCGAGTTTTATTGGTCAATGACACAAACGTTTATTTTTGAACATATTTTGAGAAAATACTTGGGAAAAAATGAAAAAACGCAAAAATTTGAATTTTTTTTTGTTCTTATTTGGGTTGTTTTGTGCTTTAAAACAAAAAGGTGGAATTGATTTGGGCAATTTTTAATGACTAATAACTTGCAGAAAATGGGCCAACACCATACCTTAAAGCTGCACTTTTTTATTTATTAGATTTTTGGCCAATTTATGCAATTTTTAGCATATTTTTGGAGTCATCCGTATGCCAAACTCCAATCGATAGGATGTCTGAGTTTAAGCTGGCCCTCACTCACAGAGTGACGTGCCTGGTACTCAAATTTCGAAAGTTCAACGAATTTTTCAAAATTATTTCTCAAACGAAGGAAGTTGCTATAAAGCTAGAAAAGAGATAAATAATATGCTCAGAAGTAGTAGTGATTTTGCACTTTCTGACACATGCTGATAATAAAGTTTTTGATTTGAAATTAGAAGAATTATGTGTAGTGGTCCTAAGAGCATTTTTGTAAATAATAAGGTTTTTTTGAGACTTGTACAAGTGGACGGAAAAGTTGGAAGTAAATTTGGACATAATCTATGTAAGATTGACTTCATCGTTCAGATTTTTGTCAGCTTTTTTAATCTTTTTGAATACGCTATTTGTTGTTTTTGAGAGTGTTTTTGCATTTTGAGCATGTTTGACATCATCAACATCTTGCCACATTGCCATTTGTCAGCTTCTTCGATTTTGCCGTTTGCGCCACCTACTTATTTATTTGAACCATGAGTCACTTAAAATTTTTATATTGAGTCAAAGCGTTAGCTTATAACTATTACTCTTAGATTTTAGATTATATCAATTATTTCTAATTTTGCATTTTGATCTGAATTAACTATTACTGTTAAATTAATTTTTAACATCTTATTTTTTATATTTAACGACTTTTAAAACATTTTTAAAAAGTGCTACCATCTTCAAACATGGTTATGCAACTTCACGGATATTTAACTTAATTTTATTTTAGCCCATATTTAAAAATACAGTTTTAGTTTTTAATGGTTTTTATGTGATTTCTCACATTTTTGCTATGTTTTTAAATTTTTAATTACTATGGAACTTTTCAATTTTCCGTACAAATTTCGTGATTATATCCATTATGATGCCCGGGCAACACCAAAAACTTATTCGCCTGTTAAAATAATAGGGAATAAGCTCCTAGCGTCACCCGGGCATCATAATGGATAAAAATTACTCAAAAAAGCAATATGTAGAATTCCACATTTAAAATTTTTGCTATTTTGATCATGACCCAAAAATGTCCACGTTTCACACTTCGAAATTTTGCGAGAGAAAAATCTGACCAAAAAGTTCAAAAAATTCACAAATATTTTCAAAATTTCTTTCATAATTGAAAAATTTTCTCGAAAATTTCATAAATTGAATTTTGAATCGGAATTAAATTGAATTCAAAACTGAACAATTTTCTTCAAGAAAAACATTTTTCGTTAAAAACGAGAACTTTTAAAAACTGTCAATTGTTTTCAAAAAATTAGAATTTCAATTAGAAACAAAAATTTAAGTTTAGATAACAAAATTAGAATATCAATTAAAAAATTAAAATTAAGATAAAGAAATAAGGAAAATTATTTTTCGTATTTGAAATTCATCGTATTCGCATATATTTCCGTGAAATCTCAAAATTTGAATCATGATTGAAAGTTTAATTTAAACTTTTTTCATTTTAAAGTTCAATTTTTGAAAATTTTAAGTTTTGTTTTCTAAATTTTAAAATTCATTGAATAATTATCAGAAATTTTAACTTATCAGTGATTTTTTTAAATTTTGATGAAAAAATTCAGTTATGATTAAAATTTTTATTTTTACATATATTTTCAAATACGATGAATTTTAAATACGAAAAATAACTTCGATTTTCTGTTTCTTATTCGAATTTTTTATTTGATATTCTAATTTTGGAAAATTATGAGAAAAATTTTGAGGATTTCGAAATTTCGCATTTTTTCTAAGTTTTTTTTAAAAAATAAAGTTAAAAATAACGTTTACTTAAATTTGACCACTAAGACTTCTTGTTGGCGTAAGCCAACTTTCTGGCCAGTGCTTTCGTGGCTATCTTTTGAGCGTACTTTCGAAAAAATCGAAGCACATTTTTTTCGGAAATTTTCTCACGTGACCTCGAAAAAATCATATTTCGGATTCCAGACTGAAATTCCAAAAAAGGTAACCATTATCTCTTGAAAATGTTCTGAAGAACACTAAGTAAAAATTTGAGACATTTTCCAAATTTATCCTCGGAGAAGATAGATTTTAAAGCCCAAGATTGTCAAAAAACGTCGGTTATTTACGATTCTAGAATTGTTCAGTAGTCGGATCCAAAAAAGCTCACCATTAAAGTTTGGCATACCATTATTACGTGTTCTGTGACAATGTGTGCTAAATTGGATATAGGGTCTGAGAGCAGATAGATTTTGCAGTTTGGAAAATGACATCTTGTAACGATACTGTAACTATTGGTGTGATGGTCAAAAACAATTTGTGATGTTATATTTCGCAAGATTAAGGATAGATCTACAAATAAGCATTTTCGGTTTTTCTCATTCGCTCTTAGTTTTCAGAATATATCACCGTGAATATGTCAAATCTGCCAGATATACCCCCTTAATTTTAAAGGAAAATTCAAAGCATTAAAAAATTTTACGCATTTTTTTTCCAAATTTTTTTTTTGAGTTTTTTAATTGAAATTTGTCAGATATTCTATCACTTTCGCATATATAAAAAGTCGGCAATATACTGCTTACCGACTTTAAAAAAAGTCGGCTATCTAATCCCGTGTTATTAAATTTTCAAAAAGTGGGACATATAAAAAGTCGGCTATATGGATTATTATGCCCGGGTCACTTTAACAACTTATTTCCAATTCTTTTAACAGGCAAATAAGTTTTTAAAGTGACCCGGGCATAATAATGGATATACACAGTGAATTATTTAACAAAAGTCGGCCATTTACGACAACTCAAATAAAAGTTTACTATAGGAAAAGTCGGCTATATCTTATTACGAGGAAGGTGGATCAAAAATGCCTAGGTAAAAATACAAACCAATTACAAGGTAAAAATTACAAGGTAAAAATACAAACCAAATACAAACGAGAGTGAGACGGGCCAACCAACCAATCAAATCCCTGAATTGAACACACAATTGATTTGTATTTTTACCTAGGCAATTTTGATCTACCTTCCTCGTAATAGGATATACTGATGAACGTTATTAAAAAAAGTCGGCCATATACATAAGGTAGGTGTTATTAACTTTTTAAAAAGTCGGCCATATACAAAGTTGGCCATGTACAAAGTCGGCTAAGTACTGCCAACCCCGAGCAATCCTATAATTTAAGCACACTTTACGAACTTACTTATTTTTTGCGTTGCATATTAAAATAAAATTCGAAAACGAGGACAATATATTGAAGAATTTTTTGCCATATTTTTGCGAACCCAAAATTTCTCCTTGCTAATTATATTCTACGGATCAATATGGCCTAGGTTTGAAAAAGACAGAACTGCTTTTAGAATGAAAAGCTATTTTGATCAAAATGTCATTTGTTAATATTAAAACTAAGCTTCGGATTAGGATCGAAATTTGATTGACTTGAGTTGTAATGTCGATCATAAATGTCACATTTTTCGACTCGGAAAAGTTTAGTTTTTTGGAGGTCGGAGGCAAAAAGCTTAATTTGTTTTAATCTGCTTGGCTCGGGCCGTATAATCCGCGAATTATAATTTCGACTCTCGGAGCTGAACATTCAAATTGACATTTTCGGATTCGAGCCCGAATTTATATGCCCACTTGCGACCTTTTCCAACCAAATTTTTATATTTAATTCCCAATATAAATTGTTTAATACGTTTTCATCGACATTTTAATGCATAAATACCGTGAAATATAGAACTTTGGCCAATAATAATTTTTGCGATTTAGCGCGACGAATGCCAGACTTACTACAAAAAATTGATGACATGTTAACGGAACCAGAACAAGCAGAGTCAATTCTAGTGCTGGCGTCAAAATTGGCGACATTTGCAGCAGAAAACGCTAGAAAACGGAATCAGGAGTCAAAAACAGAAATTGGTAAGAATTAAAATTTGATTTTTTCAAAAGTCTTTCATTCTTGAAAATAAATTTTCACCTTATTTTAAAAATATTTTATGAACGTCTGTGAAAAATATTTTGCAGCAAATTAAAAGAAAAATTGTTAAATTTTACAGTCTGACTTTCAATATTGTCTGGGAATTTCTTTCACGTAGTGGTTAGGCTTGACTTTATATTTCACCCGTGTACTCAGTCTGAGTCAATTGCCACAAATATGGATTTCGAACTTTGGCCATTTTATTGAGTCTAAATCGTATGATTGAAAAAAACTCTTTGCGTTTTTTAANAAATATAATAAAAATTAATAGATCAAATTTTAGAAACTCTCCGAACCCAGTTAAAGTCTGAACAAAAACGTCGTGAAATCGCGGAAAGTAAACTTGAAAGAACATCAAAAGCATCAAGTAAGTACAAAAAAAACTGACACTTGAATTTCACTTTTGCTTGGTTTATCGCATATTTATCGATTATTTTAGAACGATTAGTAAGAATGCTTCGTAACGCCCGACGCGTGACAACATCTTTGAAAATGAGTCAGGAAGTTAACTCCCCAACAAAATGCCCTTCAAGTCCCGAGAATTCAAACAGCGAAAACCATGCTCCCGACGAATCTAATTCACAGCTCATCTCGCCCTCTAGCGCTGCTAGCAGTTCTGGGGGTGCACACTATAATTCTTGTGGAAATATCACTTTGCACAGCCACGTCGAGTTGCACAAATTACATTCGCAAAATGGAACACACGTAATCTGAACTATCTGAGGGCTGTAATCAAAACGACAATTTCGAATATTTTTTCTAAAAATATTTTTTGTTTCCGAATTTAAACTTATGTAAAATTTTATTTCATTATTATCGAATTTTACGCTATGCTTCTTATAAAAAGTTTTATAAAATCTTATGTAAATCAAAATTTCGAAAAATCTTATGTTTTGATTAAATTAATCATTTTTTTCAAACAATTTTATTAACATCAACTAAAAACAAAGTGTTTTTCTAAGTAAACAAATTTTATCAGAAGAGCAAAAAGAGACCTTTCAACTTCTCGGCGAATACTGGTGAAAATTTTAAACGATATCCGCCATGGAGTTAAATCAAGATGCTAGCTGTTCTTAGCTTTGAAAATAACACACTAAAAATAATGATTTATTTAATAAACAAAATTCTGAAAAATGTAATTAACCCTCTTGCGCGAAAGGGATTAATCTGCCGTTTTACCGCACAGGATACAGTTTTCAAAACCTATTTTAAGAAATATAAAGTTTTTTAAAAATCTCGTGGCCCATTTGTTTCGTTATTTATTATTCTTAGAACTGTAAATATTAGCTCACTTATATTTAACTAGACTTCTTATGTTTACAATCAATAATTTCATTGTATTTAACAAATAAAAAGTTGTGACGCAATTAAAAAGAGGATGTAAATTGTTATTTTGTGTAGCTTATTTGGTATAGATACCTATCTTTCTCAATGTAAAAGTTTTGCGTCATAAATCGCACCGGATTTTGCCACAATCCTATCCAAAAACACTTTTGGTACGAGTTTGCGACTTTTAGCAGTGTACCGGAAATATAAACTTGAAAAGTATTTTTTAATAATTGAAATAAAATAAATCTGGAATTTCGTGAGTCAAATTCAAGTTTCGAAGGTGTTTAACCCGTTAACTCAGATTATTGCAATAGATTGCCGTTTTGCACGTTATTTAAACTCAAGTGCGGCGGCGGCGTAATAATACTGTATGAATTTAGTGAAAGATTTAACAACAAATGTCAATTACGCTGTTTTGGGGGAAAACATTTTTTCGTCAAATTTTTTTATTTTTTCGTCAGAATTTCGATTTTCGCTAACCACAAAACAAAAAAAAATAGAAAAAACAACTTGAGACAAAGAACATTCGATTTCGAATTAGCATTTTAGTATTTTTTGCTTAATGTTAACTTCCTGAAGATCCCCGAGAGTGAAACGCAGAATATTGCACCAAAAAGTTTAGGGCCTAAAACTACTAAATGAGATTTCCAAATAAAAAAGTTTGATTTTGAGCTAAACTAAAATTGCATGAATATTTTGGTCTGCTTGCGTTAGTGCGCTGACGGTTCAATACTTTTTAGTATGAGGTTCTAGAAACTAATTTTTTGCTTGTAGTGAACAAGCTAAATTAACGATTTTCGATATGAAGTTCGCCTAAAATACAAGTTACCTTAGCACTTTTAACCAATATCCCCCATACACACTTTTGTAAATATCCCGGCCCTGATTAGGAAACGTAGTGTGTTTTTAAGTAGTGGGGCCGGGATATTCACAAAAGTGTGAATAGGGGATATAAAATATTTTGAATAAAAGCTGGTGATAGTTATTTTATATGTATTTTGTGCAGATATTTATCTTTCTAAATATGTTACTTTTCCATAGATCGCACCGGATTTTGACACTATCCGACACAAAAACACCCTCGGAACTCGACGGAACTTCGACGGCACTTATAAATTAAATTTGAATTCAAGCATCACATCGGAAATATTAACTCAAAGAACCACTCATCAAAAGCAGATATTAAATTATATTATGCGAAATTATATCGCATTAAGATCTTCCTACGATATTAAATAATGTCATTACCCTCTTTGCGGTCTTTCCGCTCGGAAAACGGATTAAGCTCTACATAGTATAGTGTAGTATAGATAGATATATATGCTGAAACAGTTTGCATTCAAATTAAACATATTATGTCCTATTTTAACCCCTCACCTGCGCCGCTGCGTTTTGAAACACAGGAACTAAACAAAGGACCTTCAAAAGTGCCCCTTATTGTTTATATTAATTTTTTTATGTCATTCAGCAATTACTTATTTGTCAGGAAATGCAATTTTGAAATTCATGCAATCCTGAAGACGTGGAAGCAAACTTTTGTTTTGTTATTTTGCTTGCGCAGGTGGGAATTAAGGGACTCGGTGCATTTTTGACAGATTTGCACTTTTTTCAATTTTTTTCCTCTTGATCGGAAACTTTTTGCCACTTCAAAATTTTCAGATAAAAACGTTTTCAAACAAAATTGCCACTTTCGAGCTTACTTTGTATAATCTGATTTTTTCAGATCGATTATTTTTACTGTATAAATCGTCTTTTGAAAAAACACTCAAAAAAACGCGCGTTTGCTATCGAAGGTGTCTACTTCGAGTATATTAAGGTAAAATTTATTTTTTTATTAATCAGAAGCCGTTAAAAACGGTCTTGATCACCATTAAAAATTTATTAAATTTGTTTTTATACGATTTCTACATCAAAATCAAAAATTTAAAATTTTGAAAAAAGACGAAAGAAATTTTAGCACATCGAAAGATATATTATTTTTCATGAGTTTAATTTATTAAATTTTACGTGGTGGTTGGGTTGGCTTACCAATTTGGCAAGTTTTGATGTAATATTTTTTTTTAATTCTGGACAAAAAGGGCTTCGATGGATTTCTGCCTAACCGTAGTTTCGTTTCAAAAATTATGATTTAAAGTATAAACAAGAGCGAAGAAACAAAACGAGGACATATTTGAAAGAATAAAAAGTGGCATTCGCAATATTTTTATTTGGTTAATTCAAAAAAAATTTGAACAAGAAATGAGGAAAAATTTCAAAATATTTCCAAATAGTTTCCCAAAAATCCAAAAAAATGTCATATGATTTTTCAAATATCATATAAAAATATGTGGTCACCTACGCGAAAAAGTTGCCATTTTGAAGAGTGTTTTTCGTTGAATTGAAACAAATAATGAAAAAATTGAACAAAAAATAAGGCATTTTTTAATAATGTGCGGAACTATTTTCAAAAATTTCTCATAATTTGTCGAATTCGAAAAGTTTAAATCGAGCTCAAAATTTTCTAAAAAAGCAATAATTCGAAAATTCTGTAGTTACAAAAGTTGCCTGGATTATGAAACATTACTCTGATGGTATACTGAGAAGTATATATAAACCCAGTAAAAAAGTTTTTCATCAAGAGCCCATATCCGTATCTGTCAAAATGCTCCGAGGCCAAAGTTCCTCAATGTCTCGCACCCACATACAATATCACTATATTTTCGGCTTCGCCTACCCTAACTTAATATTTGAAATAAATAAAGAGTTTGTGGTCAACTTGACACAAATTGTGGAGGAAGCAAATATTGTGTTCCACTTGAAGTATCTCATTGGTCAATATCTTATTGGTTCATTATGAACTTAGTCATGTCTAAACTTCTCTTCATTAATAATTCAATTATGTTATGTAATAATCATATTGGTTCACACGTGACGTTTAAACTTCTTGTTATTAATAATTGAAATAGCGCATGATAAAATATTTGAGGTGGAATTTTGATAACACGTTTGAACCAGGCTTGTAAATATGAGTCA
>SCLH01000826.1:5680-25004 GCA_004367855.1 Oikopleura vanhoeffeni
CGCTAAAATATAACATACGGTATTTCGCTTACTCCAATTCCGTATATGTTTAAATAACATACAATCCATAACACCCAATTATGATTCTCTCGAGCGAATACTTGCCCACATTTATTCACTCGAGAAAATATCCCCGGGATAGGTACTGCCTATTTTTAGAGAAATAATCACCCAGCGGTAATATATCAACTAACCTTACCTTTAGGTTTCTTTCCAGGTCACGGTACAAACAACTGGACATTGGTGGTGGAGCAAAGAACGAAGTGCTCCAAAGTCGTGCAATCAGGATTCTGCTTGGACTGGATTAGCTGAAGCCAATCCTCGTGCTGCTGCTGGACCCATTTCTCATCTCTGCCCCTGTACCTTAATAATAAATACCAATACCAGTATCAAGACCGGACTCGACCCTTATTTTCAGGAATCATATACTTTCTCAGTCTAATTTGCTGAAATAAGGATCATAGTTTAACGTGGTATCTTACGTGTTAAAAAACTACACGCCCTCGTTCTACCCTACTTTTCAAAAAATTACGTACAAAGCTACGAAAAATATAGCCCTCGCTATAAGGTTATCAAAACCATTTCCGTGTCATACAGTACACGAAGGAGTATTTCTCAAATCTGGAAAAGTTTTCTTTAAATAAAGAATAAAACCTATCTCTAAAAACTTCTTTTTTAAACAAATTATTAAACCTTTTTATTTCAATCTTAATTTTTTTAACTAAAAATGAATTTGTATACGGTACCCCAAGAAAGGGATGCACCGATTGAAAACCGGTCCGCCGGTAAATTCGGACCAGTAAAATTTGCTATAAATGATGTGCCACCTGGCGATTACTCAACAACCAACGCACAAATTGCGTCAGTTGAGGAAAAAGTTGTAAAAAATCTCAAAGGAATAGATGGTATAAAACCAAGCTTCGATTTCGCCGATTTAAAATTTTTATGGGAACCCCCAGGGCTCTATGAGTCACCTCTTTCGGATAAAACAATGGGTATCCCATCTAACCTTGATGAATTTAATATGTTCCGAAGTAATACGAGATACATGTTAACGGAAATTAAAGGTTTTAAAGCGGCGATAAGATGCAAATCTATTGTTAAGCAAATTTTCGCAAATCAGGAAAAATACGCTTTTCCATGCGGAGGCGGGAAATTTTTACAGCTTGAAAAAGATGACCGCACAGGTGACGACTGTGATTATAAAAATAATTGCATAGAATTTATAGAATTCTTTGGTGGTAAATCTTTTGTTACTGACCAATCAAGTCTCGTTGAATTTTTTGAACAAGTTCCAAAT
The DNA here is from genome assembly GCA_004367855.1 of Oikopleura vanhoeffeni. Lineage (NCBI taxonomy): Eukaryota > Metazoa > Chordata > Appendicularia > Copelata > Oikopleuridae > Oikopleura > Oikopleura vanhoeffeni. The sequence continues at coordinate 6,981 of SCLH01000826.1, forward strand.
ATGAGACGTATTCTGACTACTGTAGCCAGATCCATTCTTCCTACGGTATCAACTCAAATGACCACGCAATTTCGACGTGGTAAAATATTAAATTGGGCGAACTACAAAAAACAGTTATACGCTTTAACTGGTTGTAGAGAATCTAAACCTAACTTAATGAAGATATTGGGTATGTTAAAAACGGTAAATATACTCAAACAAAATGGAATCAAATTCCAGAGTATAATTTCAAATTTTCGCGACCTTTTGATACCGTACATGCAAACATACCCAATAACAAACGTAGTCGAAATTCCGGGGGAAAATGAACCTTTTATTGGCAAGGAGATGTATTCACCGATTCTTAATACATATATGATTTTTGACCTTATGAAAGATTTTCCCTACGAAACAAATTTCGAAATTTTAAAAGAGGTCGCTAGAGTCGAAAATAAACCAGTAGAAGAAGTTGAAATCAAAGATTTGCTTGCGAATAAAGAAACTTTATATCGCAGACTAAATAGCGTAGCTAAAGCAAAATTTGAATTCAGCATTTCTATATGGGAGAAAGCTTTTGAGCAGGAGAAAGATAACACCGCCGACCTCTATCTTAAAACGGTCAATTTAATGAATCAACCTAAAAATGACCCCAATAGAGGTTTTTCAAAAACATTTAATGAAATGAATATTTCGGATCAAAATAATGATGAAAACATAATCATGAGATTTTATGACGAAAGTACAAAATCTTATGAATATGAATCATTAATGGCGTTTAGAAAAAGATTTAATAATCAGAATAGCTCTAAACCATTTCCGAAATTCACAGGTCCTTTTAAGAGAGAAGGGGGAGATTTTAAGAAAAGTTACCAGAACCAAGGTTCTAGGGGGGGAAACCGGAGAGGCCGAAATAGTTACCCTACAGGTAATAGAAATAATTACCGTACAGGTAATAAAAAACCGCTCGTTGAAAATAAACGCATAAATTCTTGGAAAGAAAAGTTCAACAAACATTCTAATGAAAAATCTAAATTTTTTAAGAATAAAGGGGGTGATAAAGAACGCATTTATTCACATGAACAATTTCAGGCGTTATGCGATGATTATGGAATTTTGGTTGAAGAAATGGAAAAAATTAATCAACTCAACATAGACGACATAAATGATGAAGAATCGTTCAATGTGATGGAATCAGATGAAGATATCTCCACAGATGAAGAACCATCGTACACTTATGGAAAAACAGGTAATAAATTAAATCATTTTTTTAAATTCGAAACTAACCAAAATTCTGTTCAGATTGATAATTCAACCACCAAAGACCAACCTGACGAAAAAACTTTCACAAACTGTCTATTTGAGTGTAACACATTTAACAATTATGATAATAAAAGAAAATACAAAAATTCTGACGGTATCGACATTTTAAAAGCAGGAATTTCTCTATCATGCAAGATTAAAGGCAAACAAACTTGGATCAAAGTAATCCTAGATTCAGGAGCTTCAAGCTCTTTAATACATGAAAATTTAATCGATAGTTTTGACAAAATTACTAAAATTTCAGTCCCTGAAAGATGGGCCAGCGGAGCAGCCGGCGGTAAAATAAAATTATTAGGCTATTTAGTTAATTTTACTATGAACTGCGAAAACTATTCCTTAAATCTTGAAAATGTTGTAGTTACAGATATGGGACCAGAAACTACACTACTTTTTGGTCAAAACGATCTAAAACGCAATAAATGGTCTTGCATTTGTCACGGTCTAAATGAAGTCGAAATATCTTTTGATAATAAAATTTGCAAAAGTTTAGATCAAATTATTGAAAATTCACATTTTCAAGCCTTTCACGCTGCATTTTTACCAGATATCTCAATAAATTTTAGAATCAAAGACAAATTTGGAATCAAAAAGAATTTAAAAATCATAAGAAAATTGAATAAATCAGATTCTCTTGAAAATTTCAGTACATGTGGTTTTTTAGGAAATATAAATATCAATTCTAAAGAAGCATTATATCAGAATCCCGACTCTGAGTACTCTTTTTACCATGAAATTGAAAAACTAGCAGAACAATTGAAAAATAAATGTTCACTAAGTGAAGTAAGAATCGACCCCAATGGGGAGTTAAAAAAGTTTAATAGGTCATGTGACAAAAATTTTAATTCCGAGGTTCTAGAGATTCTAGAAAAATTCCCTAGATTATGGAAAGGAGATACCGGTACGGTCATGGACGACCGATATATCGTAAGAGGCCGAATTGACGAAAAAACGCAAACTAAGAAAATGGTTAACTATTATGCCAAAATGGAACCGAACATTATTGAGGCTATTGTAGCCAAATTTAATGAAGAGATCGCTAACGGCTGTCTGATTCAAATTCCAAAGGGCATGATAGTTAAAAATATTCTTAGCGCGTTTGCCGTAGGCAAAAAGGGAGAAAACGGGGAAATACAACTTCACACAGGAAGTTGTAGGATCGTAGTCGATTGTAGTCGCACAGTTAACGAATCTACTGAAGAAAGACCCACCCAGGCCGACTCAATTTCTGAAATAATTCAAACGGTCGCTAAATATACTGAAACAGGGTATGTGGGTATAATGGACATCCAAAGTATGTTTTTCTGTTTTCGTTTGTGTAAAACGTTATGGCCCCATTTCGTAGTAGAACACCCTAAAATGGGCCGCTTTTGTTACGTTCGCTGCCCCATGGGCTGGAGCGTATCCCCACAAGCCGTTCGAGAATTTATGATGCGCATTTTGTACAAATTTAGAGATAACAGCCGAAGATATCTTGATGATATCATTATATATCATGAAAATAAAGCTGGTTTTTTAAGAATTTTAGAAGGTATCATGAAAACTTTAGATTTTCACAACTTTCGCGTTAAAGGTTCGAAAGTAGTAATAGGCGCAACCTCCATTAAGGTATTAGGGAAAAATATATCAGAAGGCAAAATTATGGCAAACCCACATTCAATCAAAACGTTGAGATCCATTACTTTTGCAACAATCAAAACTAAAAAGATGTTAAAAAGCTTTTTAGGTTCCGCGTCATATATTTCTGAACATATACCGTATGCATCTAAATTATTACAAAATTTACGCGACGCCTCAACCGGTAAACCAAAACTTTCTGAACCGGTAATTTGGACTGACAGTCTAAAAGAAGATCTAGAAAAAATTCATAAAATTTTAGATAAATTATTAACATTATACCCTGTAGTTGAAACAGAAAATGTTTACGGAGTTTTCGATAGCTCCTACACGGCTAACGCCGGATTTTTTTACCAAATTATTAACGGGGTTAAAAGATTTATCAAAATTTTTTGCAGACGCCGAAGTGATAGCGATAATAAACGCAAACCGAGCTCATGTTTTGTGGAACTTACAGGTATAGTTGCAGGGATGATGTCAGCATCAGTCGAGCTCGAAAGATGTGTAAAAAAAATAATTATTTCTACTGATTCACAATCAGTACATAAACTTTATAACAAATTGCGCACAACGGGCGCGCCATCTACAGACAGATGTATAAATGAATGTTTTGCCAAATTGGCTGGTTTTAATTATGAAATACAATATATTTCATGCAACGAAATAGGACTGCAATTTGCAGATTTTTTAAGTAGAACTAAAGAAGCAAGCTTAAAATGTGAAGGTAAAAACGGCTGCAGTGTATGTGACGCTGTCGATAGCCCACCTGAGCTATTTTTTAGACACATTACTAGCTTGAGTGAAGAACTAGCAGGTGTTGCATTTGAACCAGAAGAAATCCCAACTATCGAATATGAAACTTTTTTGAGAATGACCGAAAATGAAAATATTGAAATTTTGGACGCAGACAATCTGTCTGAAAAATCAAAAAATGTTGACAATAATTGGATGAGAACGTTGATACATAATCCAGTATTAAATAGTTTGAGACTTATCGATAGATCTGCTCAATTTTTTGTGCATTTAAAAAACACAAATATTGACAGAAATATGAAAATCTCGGATATTATCGACAACTGGATTATGTTAAACGATTGGCAAAACGAATGTGGTACTATACGTAAAGCAAAAGAATGTTTGCTCCTAAAAAGGGACCCGACTAATAAATTTCCTAGGGTCCGCACCTTATTGGTCAATAAGGAATGTAAACTTTTTAAAGGTATTTTGATTAAAATGAATAGAGATAGTATCCACAATGAATCACATCAAATTGTTCTCCCCGAGAAATATAATTTACAAGTTATTTATGCTTGTCACAACACTCTGGGCCACGGATCAACTACTAAACTTGAAAACGAATGCAAAAGACTTTTTTCTGTCCCAAATTTAAAAGTTCAAACAGCAAAATTTGTATCTCAATGTAGGGAATGTACACGTTTAAAACGAGACAAAATTGTCGTCAAAGATATGAAAAATTTTGACGAAGAAACCCTAGATATCCCCAGAATTGGAATGCGAGTTCTAGCAGACGAAATGCACAGAACTTTACCAAACCCAATCCTTGAAGGAAAAGCTACAAGAAGCCGGACAGAAATTGCAAACCAGGGTCTAAAAATCTTTTTCGCCACCGAATGGCTCACCAGATACGGTTATGCAAACATAATTACAGGTAATCTGAACTCTGACAAATTAAGAACCATGTTACTAGATACAAGAGCTGTATTATGTGCCACCGAACCAGAAACTACCGAAATGATAGTAAGGATGGACGGTGTTAGCACTCATAGCGCGCTGGTTAAAGACGAGCGCTTATCACGTGACCGGATTAAAATTGTTCTTAAAGACAAAAATACTGGTTCTAAAAACCTACTGGCCCCTCTCGATGCCAGAATGAAAACCTTTTCAAACTTTTTAGTAGGCGAAGCATCTGAACCTAATAATAAGGGTTTATCAAAAAATGATCTAGTTAGGAAAGCGGTTTTTCGATATAATATGACAATTGGGGGTGAAAAATACCGACCAGTCGAACTATTTCATGGCAGGTTAGCCATAACGGGTGAAACGTTTAAAGTCCCAATTGAAGAACTTAAGAAAAAGTACATTCAAAGAAGGGAAGCATCAAGAAATGCAAAACAGAGTAAATTATTATCGACCTACAAATTTCGACCAATGAAATTTACACCCCATATCCCCGGTTTAGACTACACAAACCGTGAAAATATGCCTATCAAAATTGGAGACACTATTCTGGTAGACGGGGGTGATGTAAGGAAAAATAATTTTCGACCTTTTTACAAAATTTGCACTTCCGAAAAGTACCCTACTGGCATTTCTTGGGAAACACAGTTAGTATGTACCAAGAAATTAGACGTAAACTCAAATAAATTCTATATTTGGGCAATGGAATACATCCGAGAAATAATAGACGGATCAATCACGTCTGAAATACCGCAAATTAAAACATTTTTGGTAGAAAATTTAGTCTCAGAACATTTTGAAACAACTAGGGAAAGTTACCAAAGTTTCAAAGCAAATTACTATTCGCCAAAATTTATCAGAAAGAACCAGAAAAATATAATAAACCAATTAAATTTGGACTAATTTTTTTCGCATTTTTTTTCCTCAATTTTTTTTCTACAAATCGATTTTAAGAAACAAAACTAAAAAGAGTGATTTTTTTTAATAAAATGAAATTATTCGACGGAACCCCTGATCTGAGAGATAATTTCGAGTTAAGAAAAACTTACCCGAAAGTTCATAATTTATCAATAAATGACGAGATTTTGTTTTTATGTACCAATCCGAAACCTATATATGAAGCAAAATCAGGATATAATCAGCTAAAACTGAATATCCCGGTTGGTTACGAAGACACAGGATGCCTTTTCATACCTAGAAAAAATCGTAAAATTTTTCGAAACTTCTTCTTCAGAACTTTCGATGAATTTAAATACGAAATATCTACCATCGCAAACTTTCTAGATTTGAAAAGAGCATACAGTTTCGACGTAAACGGAGTTTTTATGCAGAGTACGGATTGGGTAGATAAAATGCATAATCTCGAATATTTTACTGCAAATGATAAAAAGCTAATTTTGATTCCAAAAAGCTGGGCACTCGAGATAAAATACTGCCGAATGATCAAATCCCGAGAAAATGCAGTAGATAACGGTAAAATTTTTTTCAAAAATATTTTTTTTGTAATTTTTTTTCCAATTTTTTTTTCAAAAAAATATAAAAAAAACAACGCTTTTATGTCACCAAATACTTTAGATTAACCAATTAATCTTTTCTAACCTTTTAGGATATGCCGACCTAGACGAAACAATCCCTCACGATCCCGAGCTGCCTACAAACAACCCCAAAAATTCCAGCTCAACAAAATCTGACCTCGAAAATTCATTCGAAAAAGTCGAAATATCATCCGATATTGAGAAAGAATCGAATACCCTAACAGACGATGTATTCAATAACGCCGCGGAATTCGATTCGGACATTTTAAAGGTCATAGAAAACCAACAAAATAAAAAGCCCAAAATTCGAGAAAGACAGTCAGATTGTGATGACCTCTACAATTATTACAAAGAATATTCAACCGAATAAAATACTTTGTGACCACTTTATTTCTAGTTTTACTTGCCGAAAAACCTTAAACCTGCTCACTTAAATAAATCCTTGCAAAATATTAAAACGACTCGATTAATGCATAAAACGCAATTTTCAGCATATATTTTTTGTTCCACTAAATTAATCGATTAGGCAAACTTTCACTTAAATTTAAATTCGATTAAAAATGACACTCGGCATTTTCAAAAAGATAAAATCTTTTCGATCCAAAATATCGAACATTTGTGATATTTTTATTGAAATACATATCACACAAAAAGCCGTTCCTTTTCAAATCGAATCTAAATTTAAGGCGAAAAAAGTCAGAAAACATTTTTCCATGCGGTATTATTTTCAAACAGCGTTGTACAGCGTTGTTCCAGTAACATACAAGCGAAAAATCAGGGTAATAACGCGTATAAATGGAAGGAGAATCGTGCTGCAAAACTAGGAAACATCCAAATGAATCATAAAGCAAGAAATCCATGTTTTTTTTCAATTTTTTGGTCTAAATAAAATAAATATTTTTAACCATTTTTTATCCTTTAGTAAATTAAAATGTTCTAATTCGGTACACAACCCATTTTTATTTCATACTAAGACAGTCTAACTATTTTTTCAGGAAAAGCAGTTTTTTTTTCAAAAATACATTAAACGGTTTTTTTTTCAAAAAGAGGAAAATTTTAAGTACTATCGTTCAGTTTAAATTATTATGTTTATAAAAGGCAAAATCGCCCTTAGGTAATTACCATGAGCTACAATAGCTTTGCGATATAAACCCCGAATAACGATAAGACACGATTCTAGGAAAATATTATCATTTTTATCACAAAAATGACTCATACCCCATATCAAAGAGTGTATATTATCACACGCGTCATGGTGAAGCCTAATTACATCACAAATTTCCCAGTACCGATTATTATTAAAAAATGGTAAATCGTCACGCATTTTTAATAAGACACTACAGTAAAAAGTGCTCTCCATTTGTAATTGTCTGGCATTCTCTTCGACCGACATTTTTTTATATTGAAACAATAAAGCAATTACACTCTAAAAAACAGAAATCATTTTTTTAATAAAAATACTTAAAATGCTGGCTAATCAGTCAATTAACAAATTTCGCTCACAGTGAAGTTTTCTCGCAAATTTAGAACAAAATCGAAAAATAAAAATATAATAATTTGAAATTTGCAATTTTCGACACAAAAAGTGTAATGAAAACACAGCTTGGACATGGTAAAAACATTAATCACCATAACCTGCTTTTCTAAACCAAGAAAATCAAAAACCGGCAAAAACACCGTAATCAAGTAGTCCCTAAGGCTAAAGTATGAAGGGACACAAAATATTTTTGTGTCATTATTTTTTTCAAGAGAATAACTAGCTAGAAAAGAGATTTTTTTAAAAAAAAAAACTTTTTTCAAGAAAACTTCTATTTTTTTATATAAATATTTTTTTACAGAATTTCCGTTTTTTCAAAAAATATATTTATTTTTTTTCTAAAAACAACATAAAAATCAAATAAAACCTAATTACTCTATATCAAACGTCGTAAATTCACCTTTTTGAGTTTTTTTTTTAATTTTATTTATTTCAGAAAGTAACATGTTTCGTCAAGCCCAAACCCATGAACTTAACTCGTCTCTCAATTACGTGTTGATAAAAAAGACGAAATCAGACGACGAAAACGATCTTTTGGCAACTACAGAACCATCGACGCCTACAGAAGGTAAATATTGATCGTTATTTTTTTTTCAAAAAAAACATTTTTTTAATTATTTTCAATAAAAAACATTTACATTTTTCATAAATTTTAGAGGGAGAGTCAATCAACTCCAACGGAGAAGATTTTGGCGATTCAGATCAGGAATCGCATGACCAACTTGAAGCTATCAGACCCGCCTCAAATACAATAAAATTTTCAAGCGGTGAAGTACCTTCGGATATCACTATCGAGATGAACCCGACTATGACAAGTGTTACAGAAACACCTCAAAAATATCATTTTCGAGTTTATCGCGACGAGACCCCAAGGGTATTTTTCCCAGAAAACCCTACTTATGCTGACGTACGCAAATTTCGCCAAATCTACTGCCGATTCTGCGAGGCCTCGGGAACTTGTAACAAAATGTGCCCACGCAGATGGATCGATAGAGAAGGCGTAGAAATACACCCTGTAGCAGCCTTTTTTCCGCTTGACTGTTCAAATATTGAGGAAGGCATCGATGCAAAAGTTATTTTTTCAGAGAATAATGAATTTGTCAGACAAATTACTGCCAAAAACGATATTTTCGAACTAGGTTTTGCCAAAATAGAGGATTTTTTGACAATTGAGCGTCACGTAATGGATTACGATAGTAACCTCAGAATCCCTGACCGAACTTGGTTGACAAAATCAATTTCAATAAAAAGTTTTTGCCTAATGCCCCAAAAATGGATCGACTCAATTGAGACGATCAAACTGTACAAATTTCGCCAACTTACTATCAAAATTAAAAATAATTAGGATTTTTTTCAAAAAACCAACCTTTAAATAGAAAAGTCGATATTCGTAGCATTTTCCCTTCGAGCTTCAGGTCGCACAGCTCCATTCTGAACTCGTCGTAACCCAATGAACGACCGTAAAGTACCAAGATTGAACAAATCTAGAATTTTTTTATAAAATGAATTTTTTTTCAATCTTGCCTAAAAATTATTCATTTTTCATTTTTTAGTAAATTAGAAACCAAAATATGAACTATAATAATCTTTTAATCAATTAAGAAAATTCGAACCTGAAGATAGCCAAGTCCCTCGCGAAAGTGTCAATTGCTCTCTCAAACCGGCCACGAATTCAATAATTCCGTCCAATATAGAGGTATGAAATCCGATTGATTTAACAGTATACCCATGTTTTTGCTTAAAAACCTCTGCAAAAGAATCTCCAAAATTTCTTATAATCAAACGTTGATCATGATTGCTCGAAAAATTATCATATCCAACCGAGAATAAAGCGAGCATCTCGAGGAAAAAGTACATAGCCATAATTTGAGTCTGACTAATTCGAGTAAAATCCACCATATAGAAATCGTCTAAAAAATAATTTTAAATTTTTAGTCGAGACCTTTTATGATTCGTTTTTTTTAAAAAAAAAAAACTTTATTAAAAGAAAAAACAAATTTGTCGAGACTTTTTATGATTTATCATTATAAAAACTATAAAATTTTTTTCAGAATAATGCAATGGATTTTCTTCATCATTCAACAAATTTGGAATACGATCAAAATAAGAGGTCAACAAAAAACTGAGACCGCTGACAGTGCATGCCAAAGTTGCGATAAAATAGAATGGCACGCCCTATCATGCTCAACTTGCGAAAATTCAGCAAGATTTTTTCCAGTTCAAACCCTCGAGGCCATCTGTTTTAATTACGCCTACTCTAATAATTCCAATACTCTCGCTTGGTCCAAAAAACGTGAAATTGCCATTTTTAACAAACTTTTAGTAAAAAACGACGTAAACGTCAGCAAGTTAAGAATCCATTTCACGGAAATTTGGGACAAGCGAAAGACGTTTAGCGAAGGTTTATTTTTGATCCCGACTCAAAATATTGAACAAATTTTGGCCACCCAATGGGCAGTTTTAGTAGTAACAGTACTACTAAGAGCCAAAAACACCAGTTCTCACGCTGAAATCCAAAGTTTAATATCTATGGCCATTTATTATAAATTGATTCTTTCATATCAATTATTTAATTGTTCAATAATAAGCCATGAGAAAAATGAGTGCAACAAAATTTTTGAAGAATTATTGATGTACCCATCTTTTAAATTAATACCGTCATGGCAAAATTGTCATGATATACCCGATAAAGACGGAAATTTAAAAAATTGGACCATTTTTGAAAAAGAGATTCGAGTAGCCACATCAATTATATACAAAAGAGCAAATAACCTTGGATTTCGTGTAACTTTGCCCTTTAAATTATATTTTGATAAAAATCCTCCAGAATTAAGTATCGTGAAATTCAAATTCCAGGAATGCAATTTCGCAGAATTTTTTCCTAATGAACTACTACACGAAATAGTAAATATGTTACCATCGGAATTTACAGCTTTCGATAAAGAAGCAAATAAAGCAAACTATATAAATTTATAAATATGAACTAACTCTGTGATCTTGCAATTTCGGGAACTTTTCTCTTTTTCGGATCTCGATGTAATTGCGTCACGTGACCCTGTAGTCCAAAAGCTGCAAAAAATGGAGTAATAAATCTTGCCGTCAAATCGTGTGGGTTTTCATCTATACTGCCCAAGTGATAACCTTTAAAACCATTTTATTTTTTTTCATAAAAATTATTTCAGAAATGAATTCAGAATATGAAGAGGAGATCAGTCAAACGACTTTAGACTCGCTCAAACGAACTTTAGATAGAGAAAGTGAAAGACGATTACGTCAAGGACTAGGAACCCTTTCTTATAGTGCATCTGCTGAACAGTGCCCTATAATACGCGAAATAATTAAAATTCTGGTCCAAAATAATATCATCTCCGCCCCTCGCGAAACATCAGATTAATTTTTTTTTCAAAATATTTTTTCGGACAAATTTTAGTTATTTTTTGTTATAAATATTAGACTCACCGCAATTTATGAAAATTTTTGGATCAGGCACCCCAAACCCGATGTCAACCTCCGTCTCAGATCGCCCATCCAAATGAATTTTATTTCGAAGCGCTTTCATTAAAGCTATTCGTAAGGTAGACAATTTACCTTTCGAATGACAATCGACATAGGATCCCCTTAAAATTTTTTTAAATTTATTTACAATTTTTTTTGAAACTTAAAATCAAGAATGTAAAAAAACTAACCTAAAATGACATTTTCCGCAATTTAAAGACATTTCTTCACCCAAATGCTCGCACCAAAAACTATCAAAATTGCATAAAACATCATGCAGCATCAACTGCTGTAGAACCGATAATTTTTGACGTGAAATTTTGCGATAAATAGCATTCACAACAACCCGAAACTCTTGCGAACCTTAAATTTTATATAATTTTTTGGAAATCAAATAATTTTGATTGACTACAAAAAAGACGTCGCAATAGATCCGATCAAAATGTACAATTATTTTTTTTAATTTTTCAAAATGTGTTTTATTCGATAAAATTATTTAACGGTGCTTGAAATTTTCTCATTTATTTTTTTGCCCAAAATTGAAATTATTTTACATAATTAATATTTATACTTACATAAAACTTTTTGATGAGTCCGAGACGAATTTTGTTTACGATAAGTATTCGGCAGAATAAGCATAACCAACCCGATAACGGATATCTGACCAGGGCTCTCAGTATCAATACTAAAACTTTCTCCACAAAATTCGAACTAAAAACCCGAAATTATTTCTTTTTGAATAAAAACTTTAAATTTTGTTCGTTTTTTATCGAAAATAACTAACCTCTAAAGATCCAGAGAAATTCGGTCCAACTTGGGACCTATCAAAAATTTTGCAAACATCTGACAATGCAATTAAAATCGTGTTTTTAGACAAATCCCCAACTTGACGAACCGATTCTTTATTAGCACAAAACTCCCTCTCCAAAGAATTCAGGGAGCTTTCAGACCTTTGTCTAAACTTAAACCCATCCACAGCTTCAGAAACATCATTTCGAAAGTATTTGACCTAAATTTTTTTGATTAAAAATTTCGCTGTCCCTTGAAAATAGTCTTTATATTAAAATTAATATTAACATCCCGTATAAGCAATTTAGAAATGACTGAAATTGCCGAAAATAAAACCGATATTATCAATAACGAAGATATCGATAAAGAGTCTGATCTAGAATCAGATGTTGAAATAAGAACTTCATCAACCGTTTCGGGCCACGCCACGCGCGAATCTATCGCCGATAGAATCAGAAGTTTATCACAAGCAACTTCTCAAAACGGTTACGACTCGGAAATTTTCGACGATACAGACGACGAAAATTGTATTTCCCCAAACAAAGATTTGGATCTCCAATCAATGTATGGGGCCCAAATTTTGACTAACAAAGTCGAATATGACACAAATACCGCTGAAGGTGAATATTTTAAAATAAAATCAATTTTTTAAGCTAAAAATTAAAATATTTCTTTCTTGAATTTTTTCTCATTTTTTTTCAAAACCAACTTTTCATTTTCTGAATAAAATTTCCATATAAAAAAAAATCTTAAGGTCGTTTTGCAAAGGAGCAGGAGGAACGCTCCCAAAAACGATACACTGCCAAAATCACCATCATGGAGAAATCGGGAACTATCGACCAAAATTTGGCATTATGGGACGACATTGACAAATTGTCCATCAGAGACCACGACTGCCGAGCAGTAGTCTCAGAAATGCGAGAATTTTTAAGATCAATTAAAGACCTCAATACATATTTAAAACTGAATGAAGTTTTTTCCATACATCAGTATGTCGAGGTCGAAATGGCATACAAAAAAGCATGTGAAAAAATGCGTAAATTTCATTACGATTCACCGGCCCAAATGAAACAAGTTTGGATAGAACTCAGTGTAAGTACTAACCATTTTTTCTCTCAAAATCAAATAAAAATAACTAAAGATTTAATTTTCTCTTTTAATAAAATTATTCGAATAGAATTAATCAAAATATTTTCCCAAATTTTGAAATAGACAAAAGGCCTAACCTACGCAATATCGATTTTTTTCAGAGAATCGAACCATTCTAAAAATAACACTTCTAGGCCACCGAGGACGACTCAGGCGAACCATGTGAAATAAAAGCGCAAGTCAAGACTGACGGTCCGCTAGAAGACAGAGACATTTTGCACTGTCCAATCACCACGCAGGAAGCATTGGTCGATTTTGTCACACGCCGAGACGAGCAAATCGACCGGCTCAAATTGTCTACCATCTCAAATGAGTCCCTTAAAGCCACAACATCCATCGAAGAGCTTTACCAAATTAGCCTTAAGCTTAACCGTGACGTAACCAAACTTAAGCTATACATAAATAGGGAGAAAAAGCTGGTTTCAGATATTTCTGACATGGATTTCTCAGAAATTTTTCAACTCTTAAACCAGGGAGGCGAGATAAAAACCCGCACAAAAATTGTGAAATCTCTGTCACAGGTTTCCAACGCGGTTGTAATAATAGATCGCAATGCGGCTTTTTTACCTTTCAAGGTCACGTCCGCTGGTAAATTAAAACCAACCAACGCTCCAGATTGGTTAAACAAACTTTGCGTTCGAAAAAAAGTACAGGGGGTAGAGCGTATGATAACCGACGGTAATCAAAATTTAAACCGTCATATCGAGAAAGACTCGTATGCGAAAAAATACCGAGATGAGGCCGGGACCATTCGCAAGAAAACCTTTAGATTGAAACAAGAAGGTTTCAAAAGATCACAAAATTTTCGAGAGGAAAATTCGCGCTTTAAAAAACTTAAGCAAAATTAGGTAATTACATTTTTTTCCAAAAAAATATAATAAATAATTAAGCTATATGGATTGTACTTTTAACAAGTACTGACAAAAATTACAATTTTTATCACTTAATTAGGGGTACGCTAAAATATAACATACGGTATTTCGCTTACTCCAATTCCGTATATGTTTAAATAACATACAATCCATAACACCCAATTATGATTCTCTCGAGCGAATACTTGCCCACATTTATTCACTCGAGAAAATATCCCCGGGATAGGTACTGCCTATTTTTAGAGAAATAATCACCCAGCGGTAATATATCAACTAACCTTACCTTTAGGTTTCTTTCCAGGTCACGGTACAAACAACTGGACATTGGTGGTGGAGCAAAGAACGAAGTGCTCCAAAGTCGTGCAATCAGGATTCTGCTTGGACTGGATTAGCTGAAGCCAATCCTCGTGCTGCTGCTGGACCCATTTCTCATCTCTGCCCCTGTACCTTAATAATAAATACCAATACCAGTATCAAGACCGGACTGCGACCCTTATTTTCAGCAATCATAATACTTTCTCAGTCTAATCGCTGAAAATAAGGAATGCATAGTTTAATCGTAGTAACGATACACAGATATTTAAAAAAGTACTCAATTACATCAAAAAAATTTCAGGGTCAACTTCAAACGTTTTAAAATTTCTCATTACACCCAAAGTCCGAATAAATCACGTGACGAAATAATTCAAAAATAAGGTTGGAATATGCATAAATTAATCTTTATTTCTTGCAATATTAGATTTACGTGACGTTAAAAATTTTAAGCTGATCGGTCGAAAAATCAACCTCAGACTATACGTTGTACTCAAAAAAACCCTGTTTTAGTGATAATACCGGTTATTACCGGTAAACCGGAAGTCCAGTTTCTTAAAAACAAACATTTATGCAGGTATCAACTATTTAAGCCTGCGACACTTTTGGAATTACTTCAATCGGATGAGCCATCTCCGAGAACATTTGGCCCGATTGAAAGTTGCGCTAAACTTAATTTCCGCCTGTATTATACGTCGGGAATGCTGAACAAAGTATAACTTATGTTCTGCTCAAAAGTTTCTGGCTTAACTAGCTCAAAAAAACTTTGTAACTTCATATTTTTAAAACGATGGCGTTATAAGTAGAGGATTAAGCATAATTAAACTTTGCATGTAATAACCTGGCTATTTTTGAAGATTAGAATAATTCAGTAAAAAAGGTTTTGTTTCATTTTAGAAAGTCAATAAATCTAAAGTTTACGTTTTAAACTTAGAAATTCTAGGTCAGAATACTTTCTGATATTTTATTTCTTGAAAAAAATACACAAATAAATAAACTTTCAAGATAAGAATTAAAGCTGGCTTTGTCGAAAATTTTAACTTTGAAACAGGGCTCGACAGGATTTGACAAGTTGACTCAATTAGATCGCATTGGGTCCTCTCACGATGCCTTCCAAACAACTTCACAATTTATGACATCAGTACAATCGATCCGATCTCATAAATCGATATTTTCTTAATTTTTTTTAATAATGTCAAATAATTGAAAATTGCACTTATTGCTTAAATTGCAAGTAAGTCCTTAAACGATAAGTGAACAATCTGTGAGTCCGTTTTGCAAAATTATTTTTTTCGATAAGGAATAATTTTATGTTCCCTCCCATTACTTCAGTAGGATAAACAGTCGAAACATGTTGTTAAATGTAGTTTTTCATAGCAAATAAATATATAAAATAATACGGATCTCTAATGTTTAATTCAATTTTGAAACTTTCCCTCATTCGTAGAAAGTTATGATAAGAGATGAAGATGTTTTATACTACTCTCATGAAGCATTTATCATCTTGCGTAGGTTAACCTGGCGCAGATTAACGTGGCGTTAATTATATTGATTACGATGCCCGAGTTGATATATTTTTTTTGCATTCTTATGTAGAATTATTTCGGGACAAGAACCGCGTGATCTTACGTAATTTTTGATGATACTCAATGTTGATCATAGCCTACCCTGTTTTATTTGTATTTCATTATCCGATTGTGTGCGGAGGTGCTAAATAAGAAATTGTATTTCGATTCAATTAAATAACATTAACAGTTACGTAATCATCACGCGATTTGTGTACAAAAATGGTTTTCAACCTAATAAAAACCCAAAAAAAATTATATGAACTCGGGCATGATAATCGATAAATGTTAGATTTAATGCAAATATAGAACATTACAGAACGACAGATTAAGTCAAGAAAGTACTTGTTGATCGCTCCGAATGTATTTTTTTGAAATACAGTATGTGTTTTTTTTACTTTCTCGGAAAATCTAAGTTCTGGTTTTAAACATACAAGAATTAAATTTGTAGACCCCGGGGATTTCCGCAAACTCTTCGGCTTCATATTTTAGGCCACATGATTACAATTAGAGCCACCAAACAAAGGAATCCATCTTTGCAGAAAGCATCTATTATCACATAAATAGCTGTCCTGATTACTTGACTTAGTGAGTAGGCAATGCAAATTTTAAGACCGTGATAGATTGCCTTTTCGGGTTATTAAATAATTTACCAGAATAATTGACACCAAAGAAACCATGCAATTAATTTTGAAACCTATTTTTTCTTAATTGAAATCAGCATGAATTATGCTGCATGAACTTTTCTGAAAAGTGACACTATTTGAAAAACCTATACAGAAAAGGGACTCCCCAACTTGAGGACTCCAAGAGCCCCACATTGACGGCCCAATATTGCCAAATTAGCCATGTTTGCCTTAAAAAAACTACACAATTTCACGATTTTCAGCTAAAATACTTCCAGTGCCCATATCGCCGAAAGAGCCAAAAAAATGTGATTTTGCATCTAACAGACAATAAAAAACTCCAAGACCGAAATTTGTTCTGACGGATGACCAGTTTTACCGAAAATTGACCGGTCAAAGTTTAAAAAGTCAATTCTGAGAACATCGCACATCCTTCAAATTTTTTGAAATTTAGTACAACTTTTTGTCAGAAAATTTTTGGGCGAAAATAGGGCCGAATAATATATGAGGATTCTTCTTGCTGATACTCCGTAATATAGTGGTTAAGCTTTCGCACTCTGATGCTGGATGTAAGAGGTTCAAATCCTGGTGGAGGCATTCCTTTTTTTTTATAATTTTAGATTTTTTAGAGAAAAAAAGAGTTAGCAAAGTCCGAGCGGATCCAAAATAGTTTTGACAAAAATGTTATTGCCAAACATTTTCTCTTCAAAAACTACCCAGGTAAGTACTAGGTAAGTATATTTCCAGCTTCACAGGTCCTCTAACTTAAGAGATACAAAAAGCTGTAATTTGACCCTTAAAGTATTTATTTGATTGCCTAACTACTAAGTATTTATTTGATTGCATTCGGTGAAGTTCTTAATTCTACACATTTTGGTATTTCGCTACATTTGAACTTAGTGTATAACTCCTTATAAAATTCAACCCTTTTCAAGTTATGACGTCATTTCGAACACCCAGGCGATTTCAATATTTGAACAAAAAACTTTATTTCTGTGCATATCGCCGATTGGTGGTGGTCTCGCAGCTTGTTTTGTATCAACCCGTGTACTCAAATAGTGTCGATTGGCACTGAGTGGTAATTTAACATGCACGTTCCTATAGTGAAATACACACGAATTAAATGCCATTTA
This sequence comes from Oikopleura vanhoeffeni, assembly GCA_004367855.1. Taxonomy (NCBI): domain Eukaryota; kingdom Metazoa; phylum Chordata; class Appendicularia; order Copelata; family Oikopleuridae; genus Oikopleura; species Oikopleura vanhoeffeni. The sequence goes on from SCLH01000826.1 coordinate 24,605, forward strand.
TAAAATATTATTTGTATTGCTTAGGTTTTACATTGAAAGCAATACAAATTATATAAAACTTTCACTTGTGATTTTTTTTTATCAAAATTGTTAGGCCTTTGAAATATGTCAATTTATAACTTCGTGGCATGTACTAGTAGAGGGACTCAATAATTTCTGTTTGAATCTTATTAAGTGCCGATTAGCACTTGTCGGAGTACAGGGTCAAAAAATGCTTAGTACACAGGTTAATGATATCATATTTTGGTAAAAAAGAAATGTGACCTACGAAACTTATGTAGCAGCTTTGGATTTGGAATTTAGAAGTGTAATTGAACCGTCAAACCTAAGCTTCACGGGTTTTAACATAATATTTACAAATACCGAATTGTTTTTTACAACGTTTTTAACTGCTTTTCTT
>SCLH01000826.1:34692-52766 GCA_004367855.1 Oikopleura vanhoeffeni
TCGATTTTCTCTGGATATCGTTTTTCCAACCGAACTGATTCTTGAAAATGGTTGTGATCTCTATAGCGCGTGTTCGAATCCAACTTATGTCGTCTAAGTGATTGTTTTCGGTATTATGATAGGCAAGGCTGCTTGATATCGGGAACGCCAAATTTGATAGATGATTAATACAGTATAAGCCGATCAACCTCCCGGCCAATAAGACGGCGTAGGATTTGACACTAGTGGGATTCAAACACGCTAAAGAGTTTACGCTAATTTTCAGGATTCACTTTAGTTTGAAAAAGGATAAACATGTATATCCTATATCCTTTTACAAACGGAACTCCATCTCAAAAACGTTTACTATCTCTATAGCGCGAGTTCGAATCTCACTAATGTTGTCTGAGTGATTCGAACACGCGCTATTTAGATAGTAAACGTTTTTGAGATGGAGTTCCGTTGGTAAAAGGATATACATGTCGAATGAGTCTTTTCCAAAAGCAGGTATAAAAACGGTTTGGCAACCCTATTTTCAGATCAGATGAACTTAATTAATGACGATTATGTTTTTTGCAGGAGTTCAAATTTGGTGGGAAATTATTGAACACAGAAAATGGAGAGCAAAGCATAGGAGAGTCAGGACACAGGAGACGGGAGAGTATTTCCAGGGATAGAAACGATAAAGTAAAAAATGCGAGGAGAGCTCGAGTCCATTTTTTTATTTCCGGTTTTACATGAGTAACTATCTTTTTCTCGCAAAGCGCCATAATTGTTTCCATGAAACTAACATCTAAGGGTCCAAAAAATCAGGGAATCCGATAATGTTAAAAATGAAATCTAACACCGTTGAAGGCGTGCCGAAAAGCGGCCTCATGAGTGGCTAGGAGGGGTCTTAGGAGTGTTAGGATTGGCTCCCTCAACCTACATCTCTCAGATTAAGCAAAAGGTGTTAAAGGGATATAACGGTAATTTGCTACTGTGGTTTCTGTCTAAGCGGTCACTTTTCGAAATCCGGTTTTATCCTCTTAGATTTACCCGGTTTTGTCCGTTTAGACCTATTCGGCTATAAATCACCCCTAGAGGGCACTAAAGAGCTTACAATTAAAGCAAAATTTGCTATAGACACTAGTCAACTTCATAAAAAAAATACTGTCAAAGAAGTTAAATTAGAAGTCTATTTGCTTTGTTGAACTCCAAGGCGGACTATCTGAGCTATGATTTTTGTAAAAATCTGTTTTTTTGCAAAATTTCTGCCTGGAAAAAATGCTAATCTGAATTAAATGGTTAAGTTATAGTCTATAAGTTATAGACTATAACTGATTTCTTCGAAAAAAGAAAAATTGGTGTTTAAATTATAATTTGCCAAAAATTGAATTTTGAAGCTCATACCAAAATTTCGCCCGTCGATCTCTTGATAACTAAATTTGCAGAAATTAAAGCTACTTTATCTTCATGAGAAAATTGTAGAACTTTGAAAAATAACAAAACTGTTTTAAATTAAAAAGTAAGTAAAAACCATAAAGATTTTTCTTGAAATTCACGAAAGTATAATTTTTAATCATTTTAATGAATTTCCAAAAATGCTCTCAAAATTCTGGACAGAAATTACCAACTGCGCTACAAGTGTCCGTTGAATACTCCAAGTGACAACCTCGGAGTCGATCGTTATTGGTTAATTTATGTTCTCTGTAATTTGTTTATTTGTCGGCGTAAATGTAATGAATTTTTTTCTGAGCACTAGTATCAATTTTGACGATATTGAAAATTTTGTAAAATACTAAAAAACTTTGTAAAATACACGATAAAAGCATACGATATAAAAGCTTAAATATTTTAATCAAATTTTATTTCAAATTAAATTTTAATATTTTAAATGTTTTGAAAAGATCCGGTTTTGTCGGCTTAGACTCACTTCAAACTGGGTCTTCAGAAAAAATGCGGAGGTTTTGCCGGTTTTATCCGCTTAGACAGAAACCACAGTACCTTTTGATAGTGAAATTCGGCATAAACATGGGTAGAGTTTGACTTAAAGGAATTCAACCAAAATGAAATATCTCACCGATCATGGGTGATATCGAAGATAATACTTTCTCACTCCACGTCATAACTGTTATATCAGAAACGATAGGTCACTTTTTTTCTGACATCACAGTTATGACGCGAAGTGAGAAAGGATTATCTTTGATAAAATTTCGACGATATTAAATGATTTTGCTATGTTTTCATCGCACGAGTGAAATTCGGTCATAACATGGGCATGGGTACAGCTTGACCTAAGTAATTCAATAAAATTATCAAAAATGAAATATGACACCGATGAAAAGTTAGATTATGACCCCAAATACAGTTCCCGTGATGTGACTTGCACAAAATAGGCACAAATTTCACAAACCTCGCAATAAACAATCTTAATTCCACCTACGTGAGTATCAGGAAAATTCTGAGTGACCTTTAAGTGACAAAAAAATTGGTCATTTAAAGCGCCCAAAAAGTGGGAACTTAAAGCGGCGCGCTTCAGTGCCAGAAATTGGTGGCACTTAAAGCGCGCTTTAAGTGCCCGCAATTTTTTGGTCACTGTAATTTTATAACTTTGTTTTTGATTTGAACTTTTTTTGCGCACTCTAGTTATGACTAGGGAGCGCACTAGGCCAATTTTTAAGTTTTTAATGGTTGCTCTTGAAGCTAAACGAGAAAAAAAAATCTTGAGCAGAATTCTAAATGAAAAAATAATTTTTTTTTTTCAAAAATCCGATTTTTTACCGGTTAAAATACCGTTTTTTTGTTTGAATTTGGGCTGGTAACGTGGGGATGGTTAAATTTTGCTTTTTTCCTGTTCTCCAGGAAATTTGACACAATCTGACAGAAAAATTACACCTGGGAAAATTACACCTGGGACCTGTAGACCTGGGAAATTTTTTCGGAAAAAATTAGTGTCCAAGATTGGATAAATTTGACCAAATTTTTTTTTAGAAATTTCCAGAAATTTTTTTCTTCAAAAATTTTTAATTTCAAAAGGTAGCAAATTTTATTCTGGCAACGGCCCTAATTCTGAAAATTTAAGTAAATGGAGTTTTGTATGCTCGAATTCGAAGTTAGTGCTCTAAAAAAGGAGAGAGATACTAAATGAAGACATCAATTTAATTTTCATTCTATGAATGAATGAATTGGAAACACTTCTTATGGCTAGCGCAAAATTTATTTTTTGAAAATAACGCCATCGTTCTAAAATCTAACATTTTGACTGGCGGGGATCAATTTTCAAGCGACTGAGGGGTCTCGGAGAGAAAAAAGCCCCCAATCACTGTCATAAAAACCAATAAACCCCGCTAAAATCGCGATATTATTTTTTTTAATTTTAAAAAAATTCCTTGAATTTTTCTAAAATACCATCATCCGCAAGCTTAATGCTTCATCGACGGCAGACAATCATCTTAGAACAATTTTTCCGGCAGCCTTATTATTTCTTTTGCTAAAAAAGTTTCGAAAAATTTGGCGATTTAGACCTTTTTTATGTTACATAACTTAATGTAACATAAGCAATTTGAAGAATTTTATATCTTCAATAGCGCAAAAAATGGGTGTGCAGTGAAAAGGCCGAAAATCGAAAATTTTATTTTTTTGAAAATAAAGAAAAATGGTATTTTTCGTAGAACTGCTGATATGCTTTCTTCGCAATCGAATTTCCCATTTCTCACAATATTTTTTCAATGAAAAATAAAATTTCAGAAATGAATTATTTTTAAAATTGTCTGTTATTGAGAAACATATCCTCTTTTGAATAGAGTTCTATTCACACGTTTTGTGAATATCCCGCCCTACTACTTAAAAACACACTACGTTTTCTAATCAGGCGGATATTCACAAAAGTGTGAATAAGGGGAATATACGTTTGGCTTAATATTCTCGTCAAATTTTTAATTGAAAATTATTCCAATTTCAATTCTTGTTTTAATGTTTCCGAACATCGTACTGTACGAACATTCGTACATGTAATTCTTCTAAATTGAAAACATTGATAGCGTTGGCAACGCTGCCGTTTGAACTAAAGTGTAAATTTCATTTAAGGAATTGAAAAATATTAATATGAAATTTTTCGAAAGCCTTATTCGAAAACGTGAACTTTTCCGAAAGTTACTCAACTAAAATGGCTGCTGAGCAAAAATTTAAACCAAGTTTATCCAAATCTTCATTTAAAGAAATGCTACAAGTATATAGGTTAATCTCGTGACTTGATGAATGGCTTTTAAGTCTGATTTAAAACGTTAAAACAATATTTGTTTCCGCACTTGAAGGCAGTATATCAAATGCCCATCTCAAACGTAAAAAAAGAAAATTTTGGTTAACCGGAACTTTACCGCCTCTTTTATGGACACTTTAAAGAATGATTTTTATAATAAATAATCGGAAAATTCGAACAATAATCAAATCAATAAATTAAAATGCAACTTTTCAATATGTGTTGTACTCTCTCTTTTTTGGCACAGAATCGTATGTGAGGGTGAAAATACACGGAAGTAAGTTTTTCAAAATAAACAAATTTTTATTTTTGCTAAATTTATTATCTGAACTTTGTGTGACCGACAGCAAAAAGAGTGGAAAACGGATTGTAGAAAAGGTATATAAAATAAAGAAACTTTCACAAAAATTTGCCGACAAAACCTGGAAAAGGAAGTGTTACAATTTAAAAAGTATTCTAGTAGGACAAGTGATATTGCTTTACGGTGTTTCAGGTCACCATCTAAGATGAGCCACTTTTTAATGTTTAGTCCATAAATTTCAAAATTGAAAAGTAAAAATTTGGATAAGTGTTTTGGTCAAAGAAAAAAACTTTGATGTCAATATTCGAAATTTTTCAAAAACGTCTTGATGGTTATAAAAAAATGTTTTAAATAAGTTCGATAAAAAACTGAAATATTAACGACAAAAAATGCAAAATTGTCAAAATCTCAAAATGGTTTCACGATTTTTTAATGAATAAAAAATATTTGTTCAATTTTAGATTTTTTCCTATATTTTTTCAAAAAATAATTTTAACCTGTGAAAGTGTAGCTGGAAAAAAAGAACGAAAATTTAACAGCGCGCTGTCAAAGCTGTCGGGCTCAAAACCGCATCACAAATGAAAGAAAAAAGTCCAAGCGATTTAAAACTTGAAAAAACCGCTACTAAGGTTAATTATAAACAATTACAGAAAAAAAAAAAAAAAAATTTTTAAGAAGAACGAGAACTTGTGCAAACAAAGTTAACGCAATTGTCTAATCAAATCACCAAACAACTGTCTTCGGATACTGGAAAACTGTTCTCGGCAACAAATTGAAGTCATGTTTAGTAAAATTTAATACAAAGATTGGAAATAATATTGAAAAGTCGACAGTATAACTACAAATACGCGACCCAAAATGTGTAGTCAGTGCACGTAAGTTTAGAAATCAGAGCTCATCCCTGATATTTTGCCTAGAAAGCTACATTCTAAATTTAAATGGCTTAATTTTGTAGTTAAATCTTTATTTATTTTTTTAGAAGAAAACTTGTAATCGAATTTGCTTTGTTTTTAATCTCGAATGTAAATGTTTAATCAAAAAAGTTTTTCTACTTTGTTTTGCGTTTGATATCTTCAAAAGCATAATAATTGAGGAAATCTATAAAAACTGTGAAAAACAGTAAATTTGAAGGTAAAAAAAATTCAAAAAGGTGAACAACCAGCGTGTAACACCTTGTGACTAACATCAAAAAATTTTTACTAAGACTCTCTGACATTCGATTTGAATCAAGAATATCCTGAACTTAAAATTACTGCATTATTTAATTTTTACCATAATTGTTTTCATAGGGCGATTGAAGCAGAAAAGAACCCACTTGGTAGATCTTCAGATGATCATTGTAATGACGAATCTGGTTTAATCTGCGTACTGAATCAACATGCAAAGATGTGCATTTCACAATTGTATGTGTTTCAACTTGCAAAACGCCATCTCCAACGCTGCCGAAACTTGCAAATCAGCTGCATTAACGATTGTATGAAACGATTGTATGCTCTTGAATTTAGACGGATAAATTCAAGAATTTATAAATCTGGTTGGAAATAATTTTTAATATTGTTCGATCACCGCTGGAAAAGGCTGAAATTTAAGTTTTTCACGACAGAAATTTCAAACTTATCGCTTAGCTCTCTTTTCTTTCGAAATGTGTAATAACTCTGTCTTCTGAAACCAATCCTTTTTTTTGATAAAAAAATAAATTATAAAAATCTGGAAAATATACTAACACTGTATTTTTTATATTTTTATGGTCAATTTATATTAAAGACCCCCCGCAGTACAAATCTTGAATTCGGAAACGGAACCTTTCGGAAGGAAACTCCATCTCAAAAACGCTTTACATATCTCTATACCGCGTGTTTTGATCCCACTAATGTTGTCTTAGTGATTATATGAATATGATTAAGCAAGGGTCTTGATAATGGAAACCGCTAAATTATTATCGGTGTGTAATCACTCAAGCAATCCACTAAGCGATCACTTAAGACAACATTCAGGTGGGATTCGATTCACGCGCTGTAGAGATAGTAAAGCGTTTGTTGAGATGGATTCCGTTCCGAAAGGATATTTGAAAGGATAAAATTGTGTGGCTAATAACACCCTGAATTTCGCGAATAGGCTAATAAAATTGGCGGGAAATTAAATACAGTAGGCTCTACAATGTAGGCTCTAACGATCTAGTTTTCTTTTACTGGAGAACTGTATTTTTTCCGGGAATATCGCCTTTATCACAGCTTTGCTTAGATAGCGTAGCCAATAGGAGAATCCATAGAAGAATAACATAAAAAAATCAACGTGGCTACGCAATTCAAAGCAATGTGTGATAAAGAAGATATTGGCACTTTGGCGATATGTTACATATATTTACTAAAAAGAATATTAGCTATATAATATTGGTAAATATACATAAATTCCATTTTCAAGCGATACTGACGAATTTCAATGATCTAGCGGGCAGATTTCTAGCCCCCGCTCTTGTATCCTTTTCCCACGGAAACTCCATCTCAAAACGTTCACTATCTCTATAGCGCGTGTTTCGAATCCAACTGATTTGTTGTTCTGAGTGATTGGGTCTTGAGTATGATTATAGGCAAGGATACTTGATATTGCGGACGCTAAATGATCGGGTGTAATCACTCAAGCAATCACTAAGACAATTCATTTAACAACATGTGGGATTGTCGACACGCGCTATACAGATAGTAAACGCGTTGGTAAAGGGTATTCGTACGTTTTTGACAAACATCAGTATCGACTTTAAAAAATTTCTTGTCAATTGAAGGTACTCAGCTAAATCTAAGTATAATTTGTTTTATTACAGATGACATAATAACAGTGGGTTAGAAGATAAAGTTAGTTGCTCCAAAAATCAGAGACAAATATTTCTTTTTCTTGCAAACGTTGTGTTCGGTACGGTCTTTCTGAAAATAGTTAAGACCTGGTAATATCTTTAAAGTGCATCACTAGGCCTTTATTCGCGTTCTGCGTTGGTTACTTATTTTCGAAGGATTAATTGTCATAGAAGTAAACGGTTGCTCGTCATTGGTCAAAAGCCGGGTCGACCGCGAAAGTAGGCCCTAGTCATACCATAATTTTATATTCTTTAAGAATGAACAACCTATGAAAAATTAAAGCAAAACCTTGTCCAGAAACTCTTGCACAAAGTGAACATGTAGTGACGCGTCATGATGGTTTCATGACGTATGTGAGGAACAGGTAGGCAATTAGCCGCCGCCCGCCAAACGAAATTGTTTATACTTTTTTTCTCACTCGAGTGCTGTTAAATGTTTTGCTGCCTTTTTTAACTTGGTTGTTCATTATTAAATGGATATAATTGATATTTTTACCTACCTTCGGTACCGGAGTTCTCGTTTTCTGGTTGATTTGATAACTCCAGAATAAAACTAAAGAAAATATTATATATCGTCAGACATTGATTTATCTGGCTTGGAATTTTTTTACCAAACCTGAATTTTTTGTTGAAGATCGTTTATATTTTTCGTCAAAGTTTTATTTTCTGTAAATGTTTTCGTCAGCCAAATTCCACATTATCAAGAATGTCATAACAGTTTTCGTCACAAACATGCAATTCAGAATTTTGGATCAAAAACCGCGTGCTGGGGCTGAATTAGTACAACTCGATTTTGTATTTCACCATCTCTGCCGACGGGTAACGCTTCTCGTGGACCAGAGTCTTCGACGACTTCTGCTAACGAATTGTATTAAGTGAGAATATAAATACAACTCAAATTGTTTAAAAAACGACTAATGATATTTCCGAAAGAATTCTATAATTTCGGACATAAATGATCCGAAAAGTTAGAGAAAAGTTAAGTTGTTTAACTTACAGTAGTAGTAATGGCAACCCATTTCTTGATTTTACTGGACTATAGACATTTCGTGAAAAAAAACTACTACAAACAGATAATTGTTTGAGATTTCTTCCTCAAAGCCTTTAAAAAGATTATTAAAGTACTTTTTAGACAAAAAATAACTCTGAAGCAAATCCTATCATTTTTAATACGATTCACGGTGAGTTTTGGGCTAACGGCATGAGCTATGATAGCCCTATGCTATAATATATATCAGATGAAAATTTGCTTCCCGGTGAAAACGGGTTGGGCATCCATATGACAGTGTTTTTGTGTGATAATTTTTTCGACTGCGAAGTACACATTGGTACTTTTGAGATGTATGTTTGTTAATGAAAATACTATTTTTTAAAAAATTTATCTGATATTTTTGTTAATTTTCGGCATCATGGCTTTATCGTACAACTTAAATATACATGTACGTCCATACAGTATGTGGGGTTTCAAAAAATGATATTATTTTTTTTCAAATTTACTTGAATTAATTTAAAATTGTAACTGATGGAGGCATGATGCCGAAATTAAAACAAAATACGAATAAATTTGACAATTAATTTAATTTTAAATTCAATAATGAAAATCGCAATCAACAAATAATGTATGGTTTTTGGGTTGAAAAAATAAAATTACCACATTTTTCATCATTGATTGACAATTGTGCAGCTTGCTCACATATCATAAAAACATCATCCTTCATAAAAAAGTTTATCGAAATAAAGAGAAATTGCAGAAGCTACTTAATGTAACCTAAAGTTATGTTATTGTAAAAACTTGACGTTTCGGCAGTTTAGAATCCATTTTCAAAAGTAAAATTGGTTTGTAAAAGATAATAAAACGTTGAAATTGAGGCAGATATCTAGAAATGCATGGAAAGTTTTATGGGGATTCAGTTAGCAAGAGAAATTTAAGTTAAGTTAGGTAACAAATGTTACATTACTTATTTATCATAAGTGTATGATATATTTTGAACCTGATTTTGGGTTGGATGTTTTGTACTTCCAATGATTTGATCTTCTTTTATGTTTTTGTGAATCCGTCTATTTTTGACTTCGATCCAACAAGTGCATCTAAATTCAAGCCATCTTTACTTTTTTGACTCTCAGTTCAATTGATTCCATTTTTTGAGATTTTCTTTATGTTTACGTATTTGCTGAACCCAACTATTCGATTTCTTCATCGGATGCAGTGCCAAAAATTGTCTTTGAGAATTGGATCGAATTGAAAGTGGAATTTCCGCTGATTTGGTAGACTCCGTGTACTTTTAAGTCTGTAGTTTATGAGAATATGGCCCATTTTTGTCCGGCGGTCGAAAGATGTCAATTGTTAATTTTTCCAGATTGTAGTTTTTAGATTCACCATTTCCCACCGATCTAGTTTTGACCCATTTCGATAAAAGTGTCGAGAGCACCTTTTCGATTTTTTCATATAAAGTTTTTAACAAAGTTGGTGACTAGTAGTACTGACGTAGCCTAGTAGCTACACTGAACAACCTCTATAATTATTGCCCGGTATTTCCGCAAAAATAAGAACGATCCTACATTTTTTACAATTAAATGACCCTTTTTGATGAAAGAGTTTTAGAATTTTACTCATCACTCACTGTTATTGGTCATGAGTCATTGACCATAAACTGTTAGAGAATGCGTTATAATTTAATCTAAGAGAAAAAAAATCGGAAAAACAACTGATCCGGGTATACTTCCGGGAAATTCAGAAGTAAAGGTCTTGGGTTTGTCTCTCGTTGGGCTTATAATAAATGTTTATTGTTTTTTGTTTGAAATCAGTGCATTGCTAATGCAATTTTTTTAATTTAAAACATTCTCACAAATATTTGTGGACAAATTTATTTAAAGCCAGTTTTAAAAAAAAAATATGATTATCCCTTCTTCAACACTAATGATAATTTAAGTCGAACGCCCAGCTTGTTCGAAATTATGTCATCGACCTTAATAATTTTAGTGGTGAACAAGGGATATAGTTACTATGATATTTTTTAGCACAAGGGAAAGCTTGTTGACCAATATTTTTAGCAATTCTCACTCCAGAAAATGGTTAAAACCAAATTTGTAAAATTCTAATTTTAAATTATTGTTTTTTATAAAAAGTTCTTTCCTTTTCAGCTTATCACACACAAGCAGGTACAACTCCGGCTGTCCTCATATCAATCATCCAAATAATATAGGAAGCTTTGGTGCCCCTGAGCAGACCCTGTAATTTTTGTTGACGACCTGATTTCCCAATTCAGCAATTGTTTAGGATCAGGGCGCCCCACATGATTGAATGTTGATTTGGGTCAATATCCTTTAACTTTGATTTTACAGGTATTTCCAGGCGAATATATTAGATGAAAGCTCGAACGCCTTTTTTTCGAGTGATCTTACAAATTTATTTGTTTCATTGATTAAAGATTTTGTCCTTATTGAATTAAAATGTAAACAGTAGTATTCTCTCATATTTCACAACAAATTGAATTTGATTTTTATCACAATCCTGACTCCACAATTTTACGTATATCCCAAAATAAAATTATCTTTTCATTTTCATCTAGCTTGTTGGAACGAGGGATAGGCAAATTTACATTATTTTTGGACGGATCGAATCCGTGCAAACCGAAAAATTATCGGATGCGGTAACTTCGCCGACAAACTTGACTGTATGAGAGTTTTTTTTGTAAAAATAATTACAGGTACATTTACTGAAGAGAAGTTACTTTGTCTTCTCGACATTAATGTCAGATTACTTTCACGGAATCCAAATTCACAAACTGAATCACCATGAATTTTGGGAATCCTGCCTACGAAAAAATAAGATTTAAAAATATCGCAAGAATCTGTCAAAATTAAACGTCGGTTTCTACAAGCAATTAACTCTGTAATAATATCCCGCCATTTCCTCGATCAATATTTTGAAAATTTAATGTATTTGGGATCGAAATTTCTTGAAGAAATCTTCGGTAACAAATGCAAAACAAATTCCCCCCTTGTTTGGTCAACTTTATGGCCATTTCTTCGTGATGTAAATTGCCCGTCCTGAATTTTTCGGTTGGATTGCGTAGCACCAAAGTATAATTTTAGTTTGTCCAATTGCATCTAATGCCGCACACATTCAGGATCGTTTGACAAATTCACTCGTTATAAATCCGTATTGACGCAGAATGACTCGCTATAACATAATTTTTTTTTTTATGTTTCGGAAAAAAAAATTGATGTAAAAATCAGGGGTGTTGTGTTGTTATAAAGCGAACTTGTGATATTTTAACTCAACACGGCACTTTAATAGTTTTTAACTTAATCTCGGGTGGATATTTTTGTAGGCCCGTCTGTACGAGTTAACCCTTCACGTGAGAGGGCCTCTTACTCATTAAATTATCACATTTCCTGCCTACATAAAACGCTATCAGGGACGCAATTTGAGATTTTTATATCTGTAATGTTGAATTTTGATTATTTTTTAATTTTGATTTTAAATAATTCTCTCATTTATTCGATAAGAAGATCATGAACTGACAAAACGTTGGATTAACATCGATCCCACTGACTGAATACCAAATTTGGAGGAGAATCGCTCAAATTAATCCTTCAACCTATGAAAGCTATGTCATTGACAAATTTCAATTAAAAGTAAAAGGTTACCTTTAAGGGTTACTTATGACAATAAATGATGAGGGGGGGGGGGCGGGGGGGGGGGGGGGCGGGGGGGGGGGGTATTTGAAATTAATTAGGCCAAAAAATTTATGGGCATGTTTTGGTACTAATCACACTTAATCAATTGCGGTGTTTTATAGGTACAAAACAGTTCCTGATGGAATTTTCGCATAGTTTTAGTAAAGTATAAGATTGCTCACCACAGCTTGTCTGAGCATCCGAATCTTTGATTTCTCGTACTTGCACTTTTGAAGTGTTTCAGAGAGCTGCCCGAATATTTCTTCTTCGATTAACTTTTTAACTTTGCCTCGTGGCTGCATTTTTTTTATTTTTATTTCAGATTGAAAGACTTATTTTTTTATTCATTGGGAGTAAAAAATTACAATTGTCGCGCATATAGACAAAATTGAAGAACAGCTGATTGGTACACTGCTACACCCGTGGCGATTTCATGGATGCGAAAATATATTAAATAGAGTTTGCGAGGAGTTGGCCTTGCGTGCGTGATAAACAAAATTTCACTTATTTTTACCATGGTTACGTATTAAAATGTAACTCCTCAGCTTTTTTTAAATCATATGATTCATCATATTATAATCCATATTTATATTCTGCTATTCACCGAGACCTCGCCAGTTTGAATTCTAGGATTTCCACTCTAATGCTGAGATAGGGTGCAAACGCTTACGTTCATGCTTTTGAACGACTCAACCGATCGAGTTTTAAAGATAGCTCAAAATAATCATTAGAAATGTTGTTCAAGAAGAAAAAGACAACCGAATAGTCCGAATAATATAACCTAGCAAAATTTTTTACAATTTTCATGCAAAGCTTATGAGTAAAAAGGTCCGATTTGACACTTTCTTTGGCGATTTTTCTCTGGATATCGTTTTTTCCAACCGAACTGGATTCTTGAAATGGTCGTGATCTTTATAGCGCGTGTTCAAATCCAAACTGTAATGTCGTCTAAGTGATTGTTTTCGGTATTATGATAGGGCAAGCTGCTTGATATCGCGAACGCCAAATCTTGATAGATGATTAATACAGTATAAGCCGGATCAACCTCCGCGCAATAAGACGGCGTAGGATTTGGACACTAGTGGATTCAAACACGTAAGAGTTTACGCTTAATTTTTCAGGATTACTTTAGTTTGAAAGGATAAACTGTATATACCTATTCCTTTTACAACGGAACACTCCTCTCAAAAACGTTACTATCTACTATAGCGCGAGTCGATCTCACAATGTGTCTGAGTGATTCGAACAGCGCTTATTTAGATAGTAAACCGGTTTTGAGATGGAGTTCGTGGGTAAAAGGATTACCATGTCGAATGAAGTCTTTTCCAACGAAGCAGTATAAAAACGGTTTGAAGCCCTATTTTCAGATCAGATGACTAATAATGAGATTATGTTTTTGCAGAGTCAACATTGGTGGGAAATTATTAACACAGAAAATGGAGAGCAAAGCTTAGGAGAGTCAGGACTCAGGAGTATTTTCCAGGATAGAAACGATAAAGTAAAAATGCGAGGAGAGCTCGAGTCCATTTTTTTCATTTCCGGTTTTACATGAGTAACGATCTTTTTCTGCGCAAAAGCGCCATAATGTTTCCATGAAACTAAATCTCAGGGTCCAAAAAATCAGGGATCCGATAATGTTAAAAAGAAATCTGACACGGTTGAAGGCTGCGGAAAAGCGGCCTGATGAGTGCTAGGAGGGGTCTTAGGCAGTGTAGGGATTGGCCTCCTCAACCTACATCTCTCAGATTAAGCAAAAGGTGTTAAGGGATTTAACGGTAATTTTGCTACTGTGGTTTCTGTCTAGCGGACACTTTTCGAATCCGGTTTTATCCTCTTAGATTTACCGGTTTTGTCCGTTTTAGACTATTCGGCTATAAATCACCCCTAGAGGGCACTAAGAGCTTACAATTAAAGCAAAATTTGCTATAGACACTAGTCACTTCATAAAAAAATACTGTCAAAGAATTAAATAGAAGTCTATTTGCTTGTTGAACTTCCAAGCGGACTACTGAGCTATGATTTTGTAAAAAATCTGTTTTTTTTGCAAAAATTTCTGCCTGGGAAAAATGCTAATCTGAATTAAATGGTTAATTATAGCTTTAACTTATAGGGACTATAACTTATAGACTTAACTGATCTTTTCGAAAAAGAAAAAATGGTGTTAATTATAAGTTTGCCAAAAATTGAATTTTGAAGCTCATACCAAAGTTTCCGCACGGTCGATCTCTGATAATAAATTGGCAGAAATTAAAGCTACTTTATCTCATGAGAAAATTGTAGAACTTTGAAAATAACAAAACTGTTTTAAAATTAAAAAGTAAAGTAAAACCATAAAGATTTTTCTTGACAATTCACGAAAGTATAATTTTTAATCATTTTAATGAATTCCAAAAATGCTCTCAAAATTCTGGACAGAAATTACAACTGCGGGCTACAAGTTGTCCGTGAATACTCCAAGTGACAACCTCGAGTCGATCGTTATTGTTAATTTATGTCTCTGTAATTTTGTTTATTTGTCGGCGTAAATGTAATGAATTTTTTTTCTGAGCACAATAGTATCATTTTGACGATATGAAAAATTTTGTAAAATACTAAAAAACTTGTAAAAATACACGACTAAAAGCATACGATTAAAGCTTAAATATTTTATCAAATTTTATTCAAATTAAATTTTAATATTTTAAATGTTTTTAAAAGATCCGGTTTTGTCGCTTAGACTCCACTTTCAAATGGCGTCTTAGAAAAAATGTCGGGAGTTTGCCGTTTTATTCCGCTAGACAGAAACCCACGTACCTTTGATAGTGAATTCGCAATAAACATGGTAGTGTTTGACTTAAAGGATTCCAGACAAAATAAAATACTCCACGATCATGGGTGATATCGAAAGATAATACTTTCTCACTCCACGTCATAAACTGTTTATATCAGAAACGATAGGTCACTTTTTTTTTCCTGACATCACAGTTATGACGCGAAGTGGAAAGGATTATCTTTGATAAAATATTCGACGAAATATTAAATGGATTTTGCTATGTGTTTCACTCGCCACGAGTTGAAATTCGGTCATTAACATGGCTATGGGTAAGCAGCTTGACCTAAGTAATTCAATAAATGATCAAAAATGAAATATGACACGCGATGAAAAGTTAGATTAATGACCCAAATACAGTTCCCGTGATGTGACTTGCACAAAAAGGCAACAAATTTCACAAACCTCGAAATAAACAATCTTAATTCCAACCTACGTGAGTATCAGGAAAATTCTGAGTGACCTTTAACACCTTGAAGCTCCAAATCGAATAAATGCGGCTGGAGGCTCCAAAGCCGATTTTTCGGTCCGACTTTGAGCCGCTTATTTGTTGATAACTACACATCCGAATAATTTCCTATTAGAACTCAAGTTAAAGCGCGAAGCCAAAATGTTGTAATAATTTAAGAATTTAGAAAATTTGATCTGAAAGTTAGGAAATTGAGCGCCAAAAAGACGTTTTTTATTATGGTTACCATGAAAAATTAGAAAATTTTCAGAAAATATTTTTAACCTTAACTAACTAAGCAAACCTTGACTTTCTAGTCCTGCTTGCCAATTTTAACTATCTTTCTCCGTTTTCTCATCAGCTCAACTTTTCACAACTGATACGCGGCTGAAATGTTTGAAAAAATAATTATTTTTGAGTATGAAAAAATATTTTCGAATGATTGATTAAAGCTGTCGGAAATCGATCAAAAACTGGGTAAACACAACACACGCTGTGCGGATGATTACTCGAGGGATATCTAGATAGTCGAGCGTCTGCCATACGCAGCTGAATCATTTTTGTTATAATACAATAGGTGGTGGTTAATTCAAATGTATTTATATGAATTTTTGATATTTAAACACATTAGAAAAACATAAAATTAAATTATGAAAAATGGCTAATTTTACAGAAGCTACTTGAGGATTTGTTTTTTATCAAGACTAATGCAAACAGGAGAGCTTGAAATTCTGAGACCGGCTCAAACCGAAAGCCTACTGGATCATAATTTCAGAAAACGTCTACTTTTGCATATGATGAACTTGAAAATAATTTCTGTCAAGAAAATATTGGCTTGGTAAATTTCCTGTTTCAGGCGCGTTATTGGACATCGACGTAATTTTGGACTTTTGTCCATTTTAGACGCATGGGTTAAAATTTTCGAACGCATAAGCCAATTTTCTGCTCTAAATTATATAAAGGAACACGATACGGTATTAAAATTCCTAACTTTTTAACTTGTTTCGCATAAATCTGAAACTTGACAGCCTATTGGTCCCCTACTGTATATTTCGTGTGTCAAACCACTATAATTATTCCTTATCTAATTATGCCAACCTCCAAAAGTTTGTCACTGAATATAGATGAAATGAGATAATTATTTTCAATCAAAAAAGTTTTTTGTAAAGTGTAGAAATTTTCTATTTATTTTCAGTTTTTCAGATATCACTCACAAACAAATAAAAAGAGTTCGGGATACCAGTAGAGTGATTATGTTTTCAGTTAAAGCTTCCAGAAAAACTTTTCCTAAAAACTGATATCTTCAAAAAATTTTGAAAGTTCACAGATTAAAGGATTAGCGATGTAAACTTTCTTTTGCCGAATTGAGAAAAAAAGTAAGTTTAACAAAAATTTGAACCAATCGTCGAAAAAATTTTTTAAGTTCAATTTTTCGAATTTCTTGGCGAAAAACTCTATGTCGGGTTTGGCTCATTATTTGTTTACAGCGGTTTTTTCTCCTATTTGAGAGAGTTTAAAAAAATTCAATCAAGCGATTAATCGGTTCGGGCTTCAAGGTTAAGTGACACAAAAAAATTGTCATTAAAAGCGCGCGTTTAAGTGCCCATTTTTTGGTCACTGGGTAATTTATAACTTTGTTTTTGATTTGAACTTTTTTTGCGCACTCTAGTTATGACTAGGGAGCGCAACTAGGCCAATTTTAAGTTTTGAATGGTTTCTCTTGAAGCTAAACGAGAAAAAAAATCTTTGAGCAGAATTCAAAATAAAAAAAATAATTTTTTTTTTCAAAAATCCGATTTTTTACCCGTTAAAATACCGTTTTTTGTTTGAATTTGGGCTGGTCAGTGGGGATGGTTAAATTTGCTTTTTTCCTGTTCCAGGAAATTTGAACACATCTGACAGAAAAATTACACCTGCGGAAAATTTTTTCGGAATCAAAATTAGTGTCCAAGATTGGATAAATTTGACCAAATTTTTTTTTTAGAAATTTCCAGAAATTTTTTCTTCAAAAATTTTTAATTCAAAGGTAGCAATTTTATTCTGGCAACGGCCCTAATTCTGAAAAATTTAAGTAAATGGAGTTTTTGTATGCTCGATTCGAAGTTAGTGCTCTAAATGGGCGTTTTAAAAAGTCAGTTTCTGACCTCACTAGATGGCCAAAAACATTTTTTTTCTGCCCGGAATCGTTTTTCTCGGTCAACAACCCCCGTGAGGTCAAAGAATTTGTTATCAACTACTGAAGTCTCTCGTTAGTTTTACTGGTGCGCTCCCTAGTTATGACGAATCCAGGGATAAGAATGCATCCCCGACCGGATTCCTATCCTATCCCATTTTCCCCCTATCTTTTACTTAAACTACGCAAAAGGGGATGGAAACCCACGCAAAAGCCATCCCTTTTACAAGCCTGGACGCATCATATTAAAAAAGTTCAAAATTGTGGTCATTAAACCAAAATCCAAATAATTTGGTAATCAAAATTCTCTAGAGTTAAAGGCTTGATTGGTACCTTTAGAGCTTCCAATCAAAATCGTTTAAACCTGCACAACCTCTCTCAAATATAATTGACCTGCCCTATAAACTATAAGCAATGATGCGTCATAACTAGGAGTTCGAAAAAATTGGTCACTTAAAGCGCGCGCTTTGGTGACCAATTAATTTGAGGCTTGAGAGTTGAGAAGAAGTAAAATTATTGGTCACTTAAAGCGTGCGCTATAAGTGACCAAATTAAAATTTCCCTATCAAAATGGCTCAGAAAAAATGACAGGT
>SCLH01000826.1:55801-72015 GCA_004367855.1 Oikopleura vanhoeffeni
CATCACATTTAATTTTCATTCGATGAATTGAAGTGAATTGGAACACTTCTATGGCTAGCGCAAATTTTATTTTTGAAATAACGCCATCAGTTCAAAATCTAAACATTTTGACTGGCGGGGGAATCAATTTTCAAGCGACTGAGGGGTCCTCGAGAGAAAAAAGCCCCATCACTTATAAAAACCAATAAACCCGCTAAATCGCGATATTATTTTCTTTTAATTTAAAAAAAATTCCTTGAATTTTTTCTAAATACCATCATCCGCAAGCTTAAGTCTTCATCGAGGCAGACAATCATCTTAGAACAATTTTTCGGTAGCCTTATTATTTCTTTGCTAAAAAATTTCGAAAATTTGGGTATTTAGACTTTTTTAATTGTTATCATAACTTAATGTAACATAAGCAATTGAGAAATTTTATCATCTTCAATAAGCGCAAAAAATGGGGTGCAGTGAAAAGGCCGAAATCGAAAATTTTATTTTTTTTGAAAATAAAGAAAAATGGTATTTTTCGTTAGAACTGCTGATATGCTTTCTTCGCAATCGAATTTCCCATTTCTCACAATATTTTTTCAAATGAAAAATAAATTTCAGAATGAATTATTTTTTAAATTTGTTGTTATTGAGAAACATATCCTCTTTTGAATAGAGTTCTATTCACACGTTTGTGAATATCCGGCCCTACTAGCTTAAAAAAACACACTACGTTTCCTAATCAGGGCCGGGATATCACAAAAGTGTGAATAAGGGGATATACGTTTGGCTTTAATATTCTCGTCAAATTTTTATGGAAAAATTATCCAATTTCAATTCTTGTTTTAATGTTCCGTACATCGTACTGTACGACATTCGTACATGTAATCCTTCATAAATTGAAAACAATGTATAGCGGTTGGCAACGCTGCGTTTTTGAACTACAAGTGTAAATTTCATTTAAGGAATTGGAAAAATATTAATATTGAAATTTTTCGGAAAGCCTTATTCGAAAACGTGAACTTTTCCGAAAGTTACTCAATAAAAATGGCTGCTGAGCAAAAATTTAAACCAAGTTTATCCAACACTTCATTTAAAGAAATGGCTACAAGTATATAAGCGTTAATCTCGTGACTTATGAATGGCTTTAAGTCTGATTTAAAAAAAAAATTTGTTCCGCAACTTGAAAGCAGTATATCAAATGCCCAATCTCAAACGAAAAAAAGAAAATTTTGGTTAACCGGA
The DNA here is from genome assembly GCA_004367855.1 of Oikopleura vanhoeffeni. Taxonomy (NCBI): domain Eukaryota; kingdom Metazoa; phylum Chordata; class Appendicularia; order Copelata; family Oikopleuridae; genus Oikopleura; species Oikopleura vanhoeffeni. The sequence continues at coordinate 57,017 of SCLH01000826.1, forward strand.
ACTTTACCGCCTCTTTTATGGACACTTTAAAGAATGATTTTTATAATAAATAATCGAAAATTCGAACAATAATCAAATCATAAATTAAATGCAACTTTTCAATATGTGTTGTACGTTTCTCTTTTTTTCACAGAATCGTATGTGAGGGTGAAAATACCGGAAGTAAGTTTTTCAAAATAACAAATTTTTATTTTTGCTAAATTATTATCTGAACTTTGGTTGACGAACAGCAAAAAGAGTGGAAACGGGATTGTAGAAAAGTTTATAAAATAAAGAAATTTCACAAAAATTTGGCCGACAAACCTGGAAAAGGAAGTGTTACAAATTTTAAAAGTATTCTAGTAGGACAAGTGATAATTGCTTTTACGGTGTTTCAGGTCACCCATCTAAGATGAGCCAGCTTTTTAATGTTTAAGTCCATAAATTTCAAAATTGAAAAGGTAAAATTGGATAAGTGTTTGGTCAACAGAAAAAAAACTTTGTGTCAAATATTCGAAATTTTTCAAAAACGTCTTGATTGGTTTTAAAAAAATGTTTTAAATAAGTTTCGATAAAAAAAACTGAAAATATTTATAACGATCAAAAATGCAAAATTGTGCAAAAATCTTCAAAATGGTTTCACATTTTTTAATTGAATAAAAATATTTGTTCAATTTTAAATTTTTTCCTATATTTTTCAAAAAATTTTTAACCTGTGGAAAGTGTATGAGAGAAAAAAGAAACGAAAATTTAAAGCGCGCTGTCAAAGCTGTCGCGGCTCAAAACCGCATCAAAATGAAAGAAAAAAGTCCAAGCGATTTAAAACTTGAAAAAACCGCTACTAAGGTAATTATAAAACAATTAAGAAGAAAAAAAAAAAAAAAATTTTAAGACAAACGAGAACTTGTTGCAAACAAAGTGTAACCAATTGTCTATACAATCACCAAACATAACTGTCTTCGGATACTGAAAACTGTTTCTCGGCAACAAATTGAAGTCATGTTTTAGTAAAATTTAATACAAAGATTGAAATTATGAAAGTCGACAGTATAACTACAAATACTCGGCCCAAAATGTGTAGTCAGTGCACGTAAGTTTAGAAATCAGAGCTCATCCCTATATTTGCCTAGATAAGCTACATTCTAAATTTAAATGGCTTAATTTTGTAGTTTAAATCTGTTATTTATTTTTTTAGAAGAAAACTTGTAATCGAATTTGCTTTGTTTTTTAATCTCGAATGTAAATGTTTAATCAAAAAAGTTTTTCTACTTTGTTTTCTGTTTGATAATTTCAAAAGCATAATAATTTGAGGAAATCTATAAAAACTGTGAAAAACAGTAAATTATGAAAGGTAAAAAAAATCTCAAAAAGGTGAACAACCAGCGTGAACACTTGGACTAACATCAAAAAATTTTACTAAGACTCTCTGACATTCGATTTGAATCAGAATATCCTGAACTTAAAATTACTGCTTATTTATGTTTAAGCCATAATTGTTTTTCATAGGGCGATTGAAGCAGAAAAGAAAACCCACTTGGTAGACTTCAGATGATCATTGATGACCGAATCTGGTTTATCTGGGTACTGAATCAACATGCAAAGATGTGCATTTCACATTGTATGTTTTCAACTTGCAAAAGATCTCCAACCTGCGAACTTGCAAATCAAGCTGGCATTAACGATTGTATGAAACGATTGTATGCTCTTGGAATTTAGACGGATAAATTCAAGAATTTATAAAATCTGGTTGGAATAATTTTCTAATATTTTCGATCACCGGTGGAAAATGCTGAAATTTTAAGTTTTTCACGACAGAAATTTCAAACTTATCGCTTATGCTCTCTTTTCTTTCAAATGTGTAATAACTTGTCTTCTGAAACCAATCCTTTCTCTTTTGATAAAAAAATAAATTATAAAAATCTGGAAATATATAACACTGTAGTTGTTTTATATTTTTATGTCAAATTTATATATAAGACCCCCGCCAGTACAAAATCTTGATATTCGGAACGGAAACCTTTCGGAAGCGGAACTCCATCTCAAAAACGCTTTACATATCTCTATACCGCGGTGTTTGATCCACTAATGTTGTCTTAGTGATTATATGAATATGATTATAGGCAAGGGTCTTGATAATGGAAACGCTAAAATTATTATCGGTGTGTAATCACTCAGCAATCACTAAGCCGATCACTTAAACAACATCAGTGGGAATTCGATTCACGCGCTGTAGAGATAGTAAGCGTTTGTTTGAGATGGAGTTCCGTTCCGAAAAGGATATTTGAAAGATAAAATTGTGTGGCTAATAACACCCTGAATTTCGCCGAATGGCTAAAAATTGGCTGGAAATTAGAATACAGTAGGCTCTCCAATGTAGGCTCTAACGGATCCTAGTTTTCTTTTACTGGAGAACTGTATTTTTCGGGAATATCCCTTTATCACACTTTGCTTAGATATGCGTAGCCAATAGGAGAATCCATAGAAGAATAACATAAAAAAATCAACGTGGCTACGCAATTCAAAGCAATGTGTGAATAAAGAGATATTGGCACTTTGGCGATATGTTACATATATTACTAAAAAGAATATTAGCTATATATATTGGTAATATAATGGAAATTCCATTTTCAAGCGATACTGACGAATTTCAATGATCTAGCGGGCAGATTCTAGCCCCGCTCTTGTATCCTTTTCCCACGGAAACTCCATCTCAAAACGTTCACTATCTCTATAGCGCTGTGTTCGAATCCAACTGATTGTTGTTCTGCGTGATTGGGTCTTGAAGTATGATTATAGGCGAAGTGATACTTGATATTGCGACGGCTAAATTATCGGGTTGTAATCACTCAAGCAATCACTAAGACACATTCATTTAACAACATGGGGATGTGACACGCGCTTACAGATAGTAAACGCGTTGGTAAAGGGTATTCGTACGTTTTTTTGACAAACATCAGTAATCGACTTTAAAAAATTTTTGTCAATTAAGAAGTACTCAGCTAAATACTAAGTATAGATTTGTTTATTACAGATACATAATAACAGTGGTTAGAAGATTAAAGTTAGTTGCCTCCAAAAAATCAGAGACGAAATAATTTCTTTTTCTTCAAACGTGTGTTCGGGTACGGTCCTTTCTGAAAATAGTTAAGACCTGGTAATATCTTTAAAGTGCATCACTAGGCCTTACTTTCGCGTTCTCGTGGTTTAACTTATTTTCGAAGTGATAATTGGTCATAGAAGAAAACCGGTTTGCTCCATTGGTCAAAAGCGGGTCGACCGCGAAAGTAGAGCCCTAGTCATACATAATTTTATATTCTTAAGAATGAAACAACCTATGAAAATAAAGCAAAACCTTGTCCAGAAACTCTTGCACAAAGTGAACGATGTATAGTGACGCGTCATGATGGTTGTCATGACGTAAATGTGAGAACAGGTAGCAATAGCCGCGCCGCGCGCAAACGAAATTGTTTATACTTTTTTTTCTCACTGAGTGCTGTTAAATGTTTTGCTGCCTTTTTAACTTGGTTGTTCAGTTATTAAATGGATTATAATGATATTTTACCTACCTTCGTACCGAGTCTTCGTTTTCTGGTTGATTTGATAACTCCAGAGATAAAACTAAAGAAAATAATTATATATCGTCAAGACATTGATTCTATCTTGGCTAATGGATTTTTTTACCAAACCTGATTTTTTGTGAAGATCGTTTATATTTTTCGTCAAGTTTTATTTCTGTAAATGTTTTCGTCAGCAAAATTCACTTATCAAGAATGTCATAAAGTTTCGTCACAAACATGCATTTCAGAAATATTTGGATCAAAAAACCGGTGCTGGGCTGAATTTAGTAACAACTCGATTTTTGGTATATTCACCATTCTTGCGGACGGGTACGGCTTCTCGTGGACGCAGAGTCTCGACGATTCTGCTACGAATTTATTAAGTGAGAATATAAATACAACCCAAATTGTTTAAAAAACGACAATGATATTTCCGAAAGAATCTATAATTTCGGACATAAATGGACCGAAAAGTTAGAGAAAAGTTCAATTGTTTAACTTACAGTAGTAGTATGGCAACCATTTCTGATTTTACTGGACTACTGAATTTCGTGGGAAAAAAACCTACTACATAAACAGTATAATTGTTTTGAAGATTCTTCCTCAAAGCCCTTTAAAGAACGATTATTAAAGTACTTTTTAGAAAAAAATAACTCTGAAGCAAATCCTATTCATTTATATAATACGATCACGGTGAGTTTTGGGCTATGCGGCATGGCTATGATAGCCTCTGCTATAATATATATCAGATGAAAATTTGTTCCCGGTTGAAAACGGGTTGGGCATCCATAGATGACAGTGTTTTTTGTGATAATTTTTCGACTGCGAAGTACACATGGTACTTTTGAGATGTTATGTTTGTTATGAAAATACCATTTTTTAAAAAATTTATTGATATTTTTGTATAATTTTCGGCATCATGCTTTAGTCGTACAACTTAAATATACATGTACGTCACATACAGTTGTGGGTTTCAAAAAATGATATTATTTTTTTTCAAATATTACTCTGATTAATTAAAATTGTACTGATGGAGGCTGATGCCGAAAATTAAAACAAAATATCGAATAATTTTGAAATTAATTTAATTTTAAATTCAATAAGTGAAAATCGCAATCAACAAATAAATGATGTTTTTGGTTGAAAAATAAAATAACCACATTTTTCATCATTGATTGACCAATTGCTGCAGCTGCTCACATATCATAAAAACATCATCCTTCATAAAAAGTTTATCGAAATAAAGAGAAATTGCAGAAGCACTTAATGTAACCTAAGTTATGTTATTGTAAAAACTTGACGTTTTCGGCAGTTTAGAAATCCATTTTCAAAAGTAAAAATTGGTTATTAAAAGATAATAAAACGTGAATTGAGGCAGATATCTAGAAATGCATGGAAAGTTTTATGGGATTCAGTTAGCAAGAGAATTTCAATTAATGTTAGGAAATAATGTTACATTACTTATTTATCATAAGTGTGATGATAATTTTGAACCTGATTTTGGGTTGGAGTTTTGTACTCCAACTATTTTATCTTCTTTATGTTTTTGTGAATCCGTTATTTTTGACTTCGATCAACAAGTGATCTAAATTCAAGCCATCTTTACTTTTTTGACTCTCAGTCATTGATTCCATTTTTTGAGATTTTCTTTATGTTACGTATTTGCTGAAGTCCCCACTATTCATTTCTTCATCGGATGCAGTGCCAAAAATTGTCTTTGAGAATTGGATCGAATTGGAAAGTGGAATTTCCGCATGATTTGGTAGACTCCGTGTACTTTTAAGTCTGTAGTTTATGAGAATATGGCCATTTTTTGTCCGGCGTCGAAGATCAATTGTTAATTTTTCCAGATTGTAGTTTTAGATTCACCATTTCCCCCGATCTAGTTTTGACCATTTTCGATAAAAGTGTGAGAGCACCTTTTCGATTTTTTATATAAAGTTACAAAGTTGGTGGACTAGTAGTACTGACTAGCCTAGTAGCTAACACTGAACAACCTCTATAATTATTGCCCAGTGTATTTCGAAAAAAATAAGAACATCCTACATTTTTTACAATTAAATGACCCTCTTTTTGATAGAAAATTTTAGAATTTTACCTCATCACTCACTGTTTTGGTCAATGAGTCATTGCCATAATAACTGTTAGGAATGCGTTATAATTTATCTAAGAGAAACAAAAATCGAAAAAACACTGATCCGGAGTATACTTCCGGAAATTTCAGAAGTAAAGGTCTTGGTTTGTCTCTCGTTGGGCTTAGTAATAAATGTTTATTGTTTTTTGTTTGAAATCAGTGATTGCATAATGCAATTTTTTTAATTAAAACATTCTCACAAATATTTGGTGGACAAATTTATTTAAGCCAGTTTAAAAAAAAAATATGATATCCCCTTCTTAACACTAATGATAATTTAAGTCGAAGCCCAGCTTGTTCGAAATTATGTCATCGACCTTAATATTTTAGTGTGAACAAGGGATATAGTTACTATGATATTTTTTAGCACAAGGGAAAGCTGTTGACCAATATTTTTAGCAATTCATCACTCCAGAAAATGGGTTAAAACCAAATTTGTAAAATTTCTAATTTTAAATTATTGTTTTTTATAAAAAAGTCTTTCCTTTTAAGCTATCACACAAAGCATGGTACAAACTCCGCTGATTCCTCATATCAATCATCCAAATAATATAGGAACTTTGGTGCCCCTGAGCAGACCCTGTAAATTTTGTTTGACGACCTGATTTCCCAATTAGCATTGTTTAGGATCAGGCGCCCACATGAATTGAATGTTGATTTGGGTCAATATCCTTTAACTTTATTTTACAGGTATTTCCAGGCCGAATAATATAGATGAAAGCTCGAACGCTTTTTTCGAGTGATTTACAAATTTATTTGTTTCATTGATTAAAGATTTTGTCCCTTATGTGAAATTAAAATGTTAAACAGTAGTATTCTCATCATATTTCCACAACGAAATTGAATTTGATTTTTATCACAAATCTGACTCCAATTTTACGTATATCCACAAAATAAAATTATCTTTTTCATTTTCATCTAGCTTGTTGAAGCAGGGATAGGCAAATTTACATATTTTTGGACGGATCGAATCCGTGAAACCGAAAAATTATCGGATGCGGTAACTTCGCCGACAAACTGTGATCGTATGAGAGTTTTTTTTGTAAAAATAATTACAGGTACATTTACTGAAGAGAAGTACTTGTCTTCGGCATTAATGTCAGATTACTTTCACGGAATCCAAATTCATCAAACTGACTCACCATGACTTGGAATTCCTGCCTACGAAAAATAAGGATTTAAAAATATCGCAAAATCTGTCAAAATTAAACGTCGGTTTCTACAAGAAATTAACTCTGTAATAATATCACCGCCTTTTCCTCGATCAATATTTTTGAAAATTTAATTATTTGGGATCGAAATTTCTTGAGGAAATCTTCGGTAACAAATGAAAACAAAATTCCTTTGTTTGGTCAACTTTATGGCCATTGTCTAGTGATGTAAATTGGCCCGTCCTGAATTTTTTCGGTTGCGATTCGTAGCACCAAAGTATAATTTTAGTTTGTCCAATTGTCATTAATGCCGCCACATTCAGGATCGTTTGACAAATTCATCGTTTATAAATCCGATTGACGCAGAATGACTCGCTATAAATAATTTTTTTTTATGTTTCGAAAAAAAAATGATGTAAAATCAGGGGTGTTGTGTTGTTATAAAGCGAACTTGTGATATTTTAACTCAACACGGGCACTTTAATAGTTTTAACTTAATCTCGGGTGGATATTTTTGTAGCCCGTCTGTACGAGTTAACCTCTTCACCGTGAGAGGCTCTTACTCATTAAATTATCACATTTCCTGCAGCTACATAAAACGCTCTATCAGGGACGCAACTTTGAGATTTTTTATCTGTAATGTTGAATTTGATATTTTTTAATTTGATTTTAGAATAATCTCTCATTTATTCGATAAGAAGATCATGAACTGACAAAAACGTTGGATTAACAATCGATCCACTGACTGAATACCAATATTGGAGGAGAATCGCTCAAATTAATCTTCAAACCTATGAAACATGTCTATGACAAATTTCAATTAAAAGTAAAAGTTACCTTTAAGGGTTACTTATGACAATAAATGATAGAGGGGGGGGGGGGGGGGGGGGGGGGCGGGGGGCCGGGGGGGGGGGGGGGAATTTGATTAGATTGGCCAAAAAATTTAGGGCATGTTTTGGTACTAATCAACTTAATCAATTGCGGTGTTTTCATAGGTACAGGAAACAGTCCTGATGGAATTTCGCATAGTTTTAGAAAGTATAAGAATTGCTCACACAAGCTTGTCTGAGCATCCGAATCTTTGATTTCTCTACTTGCACTTTTTGAAAGTTCAAGAGAGCTGCCCGAATATTTCTTCTTCGAATTAACTTTTTACTTTGCTCGTGGCTGCATTTTCTTTTATTTTTATTTCAGATTTGAAAGACTTTTATTTTTTTATTCATTGGGAGTAAAAAATTAAATGTCGGCGCATTAGACAAAATGAAGAAAGCTGATTGGTACACTTGGCTTCACCCGTGGCGATTTCATGGATGCGAAATATATTAATAGAGTTTGACGGAGGAGTTGGCCTTGCCGTGCGTGATTAAACAAGATTTCACTTATTTTTACCATGGTTACGTATTAAAATGTAACTCCTCAGCTTTTTTTAAATCATATGATTCATATTATTGATAATCCATATTTATATTCTCTATTCACCGAGACTCGCCAGTTGAATCTAGGATTTCCACTCTAATGCTGAGATAGCGGTGCAAACGCGCTTACGTTCATGCTTTTGAAAACGCTCAACCGATCGAGTTTTAAAGATAGCTCAAAATAATCATTAGAAATTTGTTAAGAAGAAAAACACAACCGAATAGTCCGAATAATATAACCTAGCAAAATTTTTTACAATTTTTCATCACAAGCTTATGAGTAAAAGGTCCGATTTGACCACTTTCATTTGGCGATTTTCTCTGGATATCGTTTTTTCCAACCGAACTGATTCTTGAAAATGTCTTGATCTTTATTAGCGCGTGTTCAAATCCAACTGTAATGTCGTCTAAAGTGATTGTTTCGGTATTATGATAGGCAAGCTGCTTGATATCGGAACGCCAAATGCTTGAATAGATGATTAATACAGTATAAGCCGGATCAACGCTCCCGCGCAATAAGACGGCGTAGGATTTGACACTAGTGGATTCAAACACGCTAAACGAGTTTACGCTAATTTTCAGGATTCACTTTAGTTGAAAAAGGATAAACTGTATATACCTATATCCTTTTACAACGGAAACTCCTCTCAAAAACGTTACTATCTCTATAGCGGCGAGTCGAATCTCACTAATGTTGTCTCGAGTGTTCGAACACGCGCTATTTAGATAGTAAACGCGTTTTGAGATGGAGACTTCGTGGCTAAAAGGATTACCATTCGAATGAGTCTTTCCAACAGCAAGTATAAAAACGGTTGCAAGCCCTATTGTTCAGATCAGATGAACGTTAATAATGAGATTATGTTTTTTGCAGGAGTTCAAATTGGTGGGAAATTATTACACAGAAAATGGAGAGCAAAGCTAGGAGAGTCAGGACTCAGGAGTAATTGTCCAGGATAGAAACGATAAGTAAAAATGCGAGCGAGAGCTCGAGTCATTTTTTTATTTCCGGTTTTACATGAGTAAACGTATCTTTTTCTCGCAAAAGGCGCCATAAATGTTTCCATGAAACTAAATCTAAGGTCCAAAAATCAGGGATCCGATAATGTTAAAAAGAAATCTGACACCGTTGAAGGCTGCGAAAAGCGGCCTGATGAGTGCTAGGAGGGTTCTTAGGCAGTGTAGGATTGGCTCCTCAACCTACATCTCTCAGATTAAGCAAAAAGGTGTTAAAGGGATATTAACGGTAACTTTGCTACTGTGGTTTCTGTCTAGCGGAGCACTTTCGAATCCGGTTTTATCCTCTTAGATTTACCCGGTTTTGTCCGTTTAGACCTATTCGGCTATAAATCACCCCTAGAGGCACTAAGAGCTTACATTAAGCAAATTTGCTATAGACACTTAGTACACTCATAAAAAATACTGTCAAAGAAGTTAAAGTAGAATCTAATTTGCTTGTTGAACTCCAAGCGGACTACTGAGCTATGATTGTTTGTAAAAAATCTGTTTTTTTGCAAAAAATTTCTGCCTGGGAAAAATGCTAATACTGAATTAAATGGTTAAGTTATAGCTTTAACTTATAGGACTATAACTTATAGACTATAACTGATTCTTCGAAAAAGAGAAAAATTGTGTTTAAATTATAATTTGCCAAAATTGAATTTGAAGCTCATACCAAAGTTTCCGCCCGTCGATCTCTTGATACATAAATTGGCAGAAATTTAAAGCTACTTTATCTTCATGAGAAAATTGTAGAACTTTGAAAATAACAAAACTGTTTTAAAATTAAAAAGTAAGTTAAAACCATAAAGATTTTTCTTGACAATTCACGAAAGTATAATTTTTAATCATTTTAATGAATTCCAAAAATGCTCCTCAAAATTCTGGACAGAAATTACCAACTGCGCTAACAAGTTGTTCGTGAATACTCCAGTGACAACCTCGAGTCGATCGTTATTGTTAATTTATGTCTCTGTAATTTGTTTATTTTGTCGGCGTAAAGTAATGAATTTTTTTCTAGGCCACAAATAGTATCATTTTGACGATATTGAAAATTTTGTAAATACTAAAAAATTGTAAAAATACACGCCTAAAAGCCTAGAATTAAAAGCCTTAAATATTTTAATCAAAATTTATTCAAATTAAATTTTAATATTTAAATGTTTTTGAAAGATCCGGTTTTGTCGGCTTAGAACTCCACTTTCAAACTGGCGTCTCTAGAAAAAATGTCGGAGTTTGCGCGTTTTATTCCGCTAGACAAGAAACCACGTACCTTTGAATACGTGAAAATTTCGGCATAAAACATGGTAATGTTTGACTTAAAGGATTCAACACAAAAGTAAAATATCTCACCGATCATGGGTGATATGAAGATAATACTTTCTCACTCCACGTCATAACTGTTATATCAGAAACGATAGGTCCACTTTTTTTTCTGACATCCAGTTATGGACGCGAAGGTGGAGAAGGATTATCTTTGATAAATTTCGACGATATTAAATGGATTTTGCTAGTTTTCATCGCCACGAGTTGAAATTCGGTCGAAACATGGCATGGGTAAGCAGCTTTGACCTAAGTAATTCAATAAATGATCAAAATGAAATATGACACGCGATAAAGTTAGATTAATGACCCAAATTACAGTTCCCGTGATGTGACTTGCACAAAAAGGCAACAAATTTCACAAACCTCGAATAAACAATCTTAATTCCAACCTACGTGAGTATCAGGAAAAACTTCTGAGTGACCTTTAACACCTTGGAGCTCCAAATCGAATAAATGCGTGGAGGCTCCAAAGCCGATTTTTCGGTCCGACTTTGAGCGCTTATATTGTGATAACTACACATCCGAATAATTTCCTATTAGAACTCAAGTTAAAGCGCGAAGCCAAAATGTTGTAATAATTAAGAATTTAAAAATTTGATCTATAAAGTTAGGAAATTGAGCGCGCAAAAAGACGTTTTTTATTATGGTTACCATGAAAAATTAGAAAATTTTCAGAAAATATTTTTAACCTAACTAACTAATGCAACCTTGACTTTCTAGTCCTGCTTGCCAATTTTAACTATCTTTCTCCGTTTTCTCATCAGCTCAACTTTTCACACCGTGATACGCGGCTGAAATGTTTGAAAAAATAATTATTTTTTGAGTATGAAAAAATATTTTCGAATGATTGATTAAAGCTGTCGGAAATCGATCAAAAACCTGGGTAAACACAACACACGCTGTGCGGATGAGATTACTCGACGGATATCTAGGAAGTCGAGCGTCTGCCATACCAGCTGAATCAGTTTATGTTATAATACAATAGGTGGTGTTTATTCAATGTATTTATATTGAATTTTTGATATTTAAAACACATTAGAAAACATAAAATTTAAATTATGAAAAATGGCTAATTTACAGAAGCTGATACTTGAGGAATTTGTTTTTTATCAAGCTAATGCAAACAGGAGAGCTGATAAATTCTGGACTCGGACTCAAACGAAAGCCTATGGATCATATTTCAGAAACGTCTAACTTTTGCATACTGATGCAACTTGAAAATAATTTCTGTCAGAAAATATTGGCTGGTAAATTTCCTGTTTCAGGCCGGTTATTTGAGACATCGATCGTAATTTTGGACTTTGTCCATATTTAGAGCATGGGTTAAAAATTTTTCGAAACGCCATAAGCCAATTTTCTGCTCTAAATTATATAAGGAACACGATACCGTACTTAAATTCCTAATTTTTAAACTTTGTTTCGCATAAATCTGAAACTTGACAGCCTATTGGTTCCCTACTGTATTATTTCGTGTGTCAAACCACATTAATTATTCCTTATCTAATTATGCCAACCTCCAAAAGTTTTTGTCACTGATATATAGAATGAAATGAGATATTATTTTCAATCAAAAAAGTTTTTTTAAAGTGTAGAAATTTTCTATTTATTTTCAGTGTTTTCAGATTATCACTCACAAACAAATAAAAAGAGTTCGGATACCAGTAGAGTGATTCATGTTTTCAGTTAAAGCTTCCAGAAACAACTTTTCTAAAAACTGATATCCTTCAAAAATTTTGAAAGTTCACAAGGATTAAGGATTAGCGATGTAAACTTTCTTTTGCGAAATTGAGAAAAAAAGTAAGTTTAAAAAAATTCTAACCAATCGTCGAAAAAATTTTTTAAGTTCAATTTTCGAATTTCTTGGCCGAAAACTCTACTGTCGGGTTTGGCTCATTATTTGTTTACGCGGTTTTTCTCCTATTTGAGAGAGTTTAAAAAATTCCATAAGCGATTAATCGGTCGGGCCTTCAAGGTTAAGTGACCAAAAAAATTGGTCATTTAAACGCGCGCGTTTAAGTGCCAGTTTTTGGTTCCGTGGTAATTTATAACTTTGTTTTGATTTGAACTTTTTTTGCGCACTCTAGTTATTGCTAGCGGAGCGACTAGGCCAATTTTAAGTGTTTGAATGGTTTCTCTTGAAGCTAAAGCGAGAAAAAAAATCCTCCTTGAGCAGATTCCAAAATATAAAAAAATAATTTTTTTTTTTCAAAAATCGATTTTTTACCCGTTAAAATATCCGTTTTTTTGTTTGAATTTGGGCTGGTAACGTGGGGATGGTTAAATTTTGCTTTTTTCCTGTTCCACAGGAAATTGTGACACACACTCTGACAGAAAAATTACACCTGGGAAAAATTTTTCGGAAAAAATTAGTGTCCAAGATTGGATAAATTGACGCAAATGTTTTTTTTTAGAAATTTCCAGAAATTTTTTTCTTCAAAAATTTTTAATTCAAAGTAGCCAATTTTATCTGCAACGGCCCTAATTCTGAAAAAATTTAAGTAAATGGAGTTTTTGTATGCTCGCATTCGAAGTTAGTGCTTCAAATGGGCGTTTTAAAAAGTCAGTTTCTGACGCACCTAGATGGCCAAAAACATTTTTTCTTCTGCCCGGAATCGTTTTTTCGGTCACAACCCCCGTGATGGTCAAAGATTTGTATATCAACTACTGAAGTTCTCGTCGTTAGTTTTATCTGGTGCGCTCCCTAGTTATGACACGAATCCAGGTTGAAAGAAGGCATATCCCCGACCGGATTCCTATCCTATCCCATTGTTCCCCTATCTTTTACTTAACCTACGCAAAAAGGGGTACTGGAAACCCACGCAAAAAGCCATCCCTTTTACAAGCCTGGACGCATCATATTAAAAAAGTTCCAAAATTGTGGTCACTTTAAACCAAATCCAAATAATTTGGTAATCAAAATTCTCTAGAGTTAAAGCTTTGATTGGTACCTTTAGAGCTTCAATTCAAATCGTTTAAACCTGCCACAACCTCTCTCAAATATATGACCTGCCCTATAAACTATAAGCAATGATGCGCTTCATACTAGGTTCGAAAAAATGGTCCTTAAGCGCGCGCTTTGCGTGAACCAATTATTTGAGGCTTGAGAGTTAAGAGTAAAATTATTGGTCACTTAAAGCGTGCGCTATAAGACCAAATAAAATTCCCTTATCAAAATGCGCTCAGAAAAAAGACAAGGTGTGAATTGGGTCAAGCACGGGAAAACAAATTTTTGGTCACTTAAAGGCCCCAAAATTCTATGTGCCAATTCCACCTATCTCTGACTCTATTTTGCGCAGTATAAAAAAGAGCTCTTTATGTTGATACTATGCTGTACTTAACTTTGCATCTAAAATACTACTGCTGCGAAAAACTTTTGCACAATGGAATTTCATTTTTGTCACGCTGAAAAATAAATAAGCATTCTGTTAATTAAATTTATAAGTTTGAATACTTATTTATATATGGAAGTTAACAAGTGACAAGGCAGTCATGAAAGAACACGAATAAAATGAACAATCTTTCCATAAAAGTCTAGTTGATAGTTTTCGAATGTGCATCTAAAACTTTAATCGGATTTAAGAAATTTACTTCAGCCAAGTTAACAAAAAAATGTATCGTTTGATTATCTTGAAATTTGTTTTCCCAGTTCAGAGATAAATTAACGATGAACGGTTAAAATTTACCGGTCACAAGAAGACGTTTTTGTTATATGATCTTTGAGGAAAATGTTAGTGCGCGATCTGTATTCGTTGAGGTATCGATAGAGACCGCTCAATACAGCTGCGCGCGGAGTTATGTGCGTGAATGCGCTTGCATATGTGCTGGAGATAGCTCAGCGTCTTAACCACGGTGGCATAACCCGGCATCCTGCGAGTCAATATACTTACGAAAATAGTACAGTCAGTATATTTTTCATGCTTATTATAGTAGCGGAACCGATTTAAAATGTTTCCTTTCTAAAATCATTTTTATCCATTTTAGGAAAGATTGAGTTCAGATTTTTCATCTTGAAAATCGTAAAAATTCGAAAAAAATCGAAGCGTATGAAAAATTTTCCGCATTTTTGGTCCAAATTTTTTTTTGTTTTAATAACTGAAATTTGTGGGTAAAAACCAAAAAAATAGCCACTTTAACTTTTTTTCATCGATTCCTACTGACCGATATTTTCTGACCGCTGTTTGAAAAATCATAAATTTTTTTATTTTTCATTTTTAATCGACTTTTTCAGAAAAATTATGAAAATTTTCCCCAAATCGAGTCCAAAATTTTTTATTCGTAGTTTTTTGCACTCTCCATAAAAAATCATGCAGAATCACATATTAAATGTTTTGGCATCTATTAAATCGCCGTATGTCAACTAATCGGTAGGTCGCGCGATTATCATTTCGAAACTGTTGATGAAATTTTCAACACTTGACTGTGCACTCGATAAGTGCCATTC
>SCLH01000826.1:77029-105854 GCA_004367855.1 Oikopleura vanhoeffeni
ATATTTATTTTAAAGCCAGTTTAAAAAAATATGATATCCCTTCTTCACACTAATGATAAATTTATAAGTCGAAGCCCAGGCTTGTTCGAAATATATGTACAATCGACTTAATTCATTATAGTGTGAACAAGGACTATAGTTACTATGATATTTTTTTAGGCACAAGGAAAGCTTGTGACAAATATTTTTACCAATTTACTCCAAATTTGGGTTAAACCAAATTTGTAAAGTTCTATTTTAAATTTATTGTTTTTTATAAAAAATCTTGCCTGTTTCGCTATCAACACAAAGATGGTACACTCGCTGATTCTCAAATCAATCAATCCAAATAATATAGGAAGCTTTGGGTTGCCCTGCAGCAGAACCTGTAAATTTTTTTTGACGACCTGATTTTCCAAGATCAGCATTGTTGGGTTCAGGGCGGCCCCAATGATTGAATGTTGGTTTATTGGTAACTATCCTTACACTTTGATTTGTTACAGTATTTCAGCCGAAATATATCATAGGATGAAGCATCGAACGCCTTTTTTCGAGGTGATATTACAAAAATTATTTGTTTCATTGGATAAAGATTTTGTTTCCCCTTATGTGAATTAAAAATATGTAAAGCGTAAGTTTTCTCTCATAATTTCAACGAAACAAAACTGGAAGTTGATTTTAAGTCACAAATCCTGACTCCTAATTGTACGTAATATCCAAAATAAATTATCTTTTTCGATTTTCAATCTAGCTTGTATTGGAAGAGGGATAAGCAATTTACATTATTTGTGGATCGGATCGAATCCGTGGAAAACCGAAAAAATTATCGATCGGTAAACATCGCCGAAAAACTGGATCGTAGAGAGTTTTTTTGTAAAAATAATACAGGTACTTATTACTGAAGGAAAGCTACTTGGCTTCGGAATTAATGCTCAGATCTACTTTCACGCGAACCAAATTCATCAATGAATACGATTGAATTTGAGAATCCTGACACGAAAAAATAAGGATTTAAAATATCTGGCAAGAATCTGTCAAATTAAACTCGGTTCTACAGAATATAACTCATGTAATAATATTCAGCCTTTTCCTGATCAATATATTTTGAAAATTTAATGTATTTGGGATCGAAATTTCTTATGACATCTTCGGGTATAAAAAATGAACAATCTGTTTGTTCAACTTCTATGGCCTATTCTCTCCAGTGATGTAAATTACCGTCTGAATTTTTCTGATTCGTTAGCACCAAAGTATTAATTTTAGTTTGTCCAATTTGTATATTAATGCCGCCACATTCAGGATCGTTTGACAAATTCACTCGTTATAATCCCTATTTGCGCAGATACTCGTCTATATAATTTTTTTTTATGTTTCCGGAAAAATATTGATGTAAATCAGGGTGTTGTGTTGTTATAAAAGCGAATTGTGATATCTCTTAACTCTACGGGCACACTTTCTAGTTTAACTTTATTCGGGTGATATTTTGTAGCCCGTCTGCTAACGAGTAACCCTTTCAGTGAGGGCTCTTACTCATTAAATTAATCGACATCCTGGCATACATAAAACGCTTATCAGGGACGCAACTTTGAGATTCTTTATCTGTAATGTTGAATTGGTTGATTATTTTTTAATTTTGATTTTAGAATAATTTCTCATTTATTCGATACGGAACGATCCATGAACTGGACAAAAAGTTGGAATTAACATCATCATTGACTGAATACCAAATATTAGGAGAATCTCAAATTAATCCTTCAAAACCTATTTGAAACTAATGTCATTGGACAAATTTCTTTTCCAAAATTTTTAAAAGTTTTTAAAAAAGGCTTTACCCTAAGGGTTACGTATATGACAATAAATGAATGAGCGAATTTGCTTAGACTTAGGCGCAAAATAATTAAGGGCTGCTTTTCCGGTACTAATCAAACTTAATTCATTTGCGGTTTTTTATAAGGGACAACAGTCCTGATGAATTTCGCCCTACTTTTATCAAAGTCATAAGATTGCTCAGCCCAAGCTTAGTGCTGAGTGCATCCATCTTTGATTTCTGCTACTTGCACTTTTTGAAATTTTCAGAGAGCTGCCCGAATATTTCTTTCTTCGATTAACTTTATTACTTTTTCTCTGCTGCATTTTTTTATACTATTCTTTATTTCAGAATTTGAAAGACTTTATTTAATTTTTATTCATTGGCGGAGTTAAAAAATTAATGTCGCGCATTAGAACAAAATGAAGAAAGCTGTTGGGTCACTGCTCACCACGTGGCGATTTCATCTGGATTGCGAAACATATAAAA
Organism: Oikopleura vanhoeffeni; assembly: GCA_004367855.1. NCBI lineage: Eukaryota > Metazoa > Chordata > Appendicularia > Copelata > Oikopleuridae > Oikopleura > Oikopleura vanhoeffeni. The sequence goes on from SCLH01000826.1 coordinate 79,305, forward strand.
TAGGAGTTGACGGTAGAGTTGGCCTTGAACGTGCGGATAAACAAATTCACTTATTTTTACCGATGGTTACGTTTTAAATGTACTCCTCAGCTTTTTTAATCAAATATGACTTCGATTATATGATCATATTTATATTCTCTATTTCAACCGAGACCTCGCCAGGTTGAATCTAGGATTTCCATCTCTAATTGAGATAGGTGCAACCGCTTACCGTTCATGGCTTTTTGAAAACGACTCACCGATCGAGTTTAAAGATAGCTCAAAATAATTCATAGAAATGGTTGATTTAAGAAGAAAAAAGCAATACGAATAGTCCGAATATAACTAGCAAAATCTTTTTTAAAATTTTTTCATCACTAAGCTTTATGAGAAAAGAGTCCGATTTGACAACTTTATTTGTTCGCATTTTTCTCTGGATTATCGTTTTTACAACCGAACTGATTCTTGAAAATGGTTGTGATCTCGTATAGCGCGTGTTCGACTCCAACTCTATTGTCGTCTACGTGATTGTTTTCGGTTATTTATGATAGGCAGGTGCTTGATTATCGGGAACGCCAAATTTATAGATGTTTAATACAAGTATAAGCGATCAACCTCCGGGCCATAAGACGGCGTAGAGTGACACTAGTATGGGATTCAACCGCTAAGAGTTTACGCTAATTCTTCAGGTCACTTTGTTTTGAAAAAGGATAAACGTAGATCCTATATCCTTTACAACGGACTCAATCTCAAAAACGTTTTACTATCTCTTAGCAGCGAGTATTCGAATGCTCACTAATGTTGTCTGAGTGATTCGAACACGCGCTATTTAAGATAGTAACGTTTTTGAGATGGAGTTCCGTTGGTAAAGAGATACCATGTCGGAATGAGTCTTTTTCCAAAAGAAGGTATAAAAAAACGGTTTGGCAACCCTCATTTTCAGATCAGCATGAACTTAATTAATGGGCGATTATGTTTTTTGCCAGGAGTTCAAATTTGGTGGGAAATTATTGAAACACAGGAAAATGGAGAGCAAGCATAGGAGTAGTCAGTTACTCAGGAGAGTATTTCACAGGAGATAGGAACGGATAAGTAAAAATGCGAGGAGAGCTCGAGGTCCATTTTTTATATTTCCGGGGTTTTAACAATGGAAGTAACTATCTCTTTCTCGCAAGCGCCATTAATTGTTTTCCATGAAACTAACATCTAGGGTCCAAAAAATCAGGGATCCGAATAATGTTAAAAATGAAAATCTGACACCGATTGAGGGCGTTGCGAAAAGCGGCCTGATGAGTGGCTAGGAGGGTCTTAGGCAGTGTTAGGGATTGGCATCCTCAACCTACATCTCTCAGATTAAGCAAAGGTGTATAAAGGGTTATTAACAGGTAATTTGCTTACTGTGTTTCTGACTATCGGGACACTTTTCAGATAATCGGTTTTTATTCCTCTTAGAATTACCCGTTTTGTAGACTCTCCGTTTTAACCTTACTTCGGCACTATAAATCACCCTAGAGGGCACTAAGAGCTTACAGTTAAAGCACAATTTGCATATAGACACTACGTTAGACTTTTCATTATTAAATAAAATACTGTCAAAGTAAAGTTTATATCTTAAAGTCTATTTGGCTTTTGTTGTAACTCCCAAGCGGATCGTATCTGAGCTATGATTTTATGTAAAATATCTTGTTTTTTTTGCAAAATTTCTGCCTGGAAAAAAATGCTAATCTGATATTTAAATGGCTTAACGTTATTTAGTTCTTATAGCTATTCAGGGTGCGGCTCAAGCGGGATCACATTGCTTAATGTTTTAAATTAAGTATAATTGAGATACCCAAACGGTTAAAAAAAATATCTGGACAGAAAGAAACCTTACGACGAAATAAAATGAATGCATTTTTTTTTGATGTTTTTTTGGCATTTTGGCCCAGAGAAATGCGGGTCAAAATTAAATGAAATCGCATTCTGCAAATTTTTCCGCAGTCTTCCGGCATGGTTTCTCCACTATGCGCACTTGAAAGCGTTTGTGAATTCTGGCCTTAAAATGAAAAAATCAAATAAGTAATTCATACGTATTTGGGCGCTAAATAGCTTATTCAGCTTATGACAGCTGTTCCGCCACTACGGCATATTTTTTGTCAAATTACCAATAATTTTTCGAAATTCAATTCTTATTTTTCAAAAAAAAATTTTCAAGAAAAATAGGCAAATTTGTATGTTGAGTACGATCCTTAGCCAAGAAACAAACAACAACACATTTGAAGTGATTATGCTCCAAAAACAGAAATTAGTGCTAGAAATGGGGTTTTTGAACGCTTTACCTGACCAGTAGATGGTCACCACAAAAAAATTTCGTTTGCCTCGGAATCGTACTTATCGGTGACGCATATCAACACCCCAGAATAAATGTTAATCAGGAGATTTAGTTCAGTCTCTTGCTAGGGTTTCCAGCTGCGCACTAATCTATTAACTTATAGACTTTAATGAATCTTCTTCGAAAATAAAGAAAAATTGGTGGTTTAATTTTAATTTGCCAAAAATGCATTTTAAGCTCATACCAAATTTCGCCCTGTCGGATCTCTTGATAAACTAAATCTTGCAGATTAAGCGTACTTTTATCTTCCTGAGAAATTGTAGACTTTGAAAAATAACAACACTGTTTTAAATTATAAAAAGTACGTAAAACCATAAAGAGGTTTTAATACAGTATAAGCCGCATCAACCCTCCCGGCCAATAAGCAGCGGCGTAGGATTTGACACTAGTGGATTTCAACACGCTAAAGGTTTACGCTAATTTCTCAGGGGATGCACTTTAGTTTGAAAAAGGCATAAACGATGTATATCCTATATCCTTTTACAAACGGAACTCCATCTCAAAACGTTTACTATCTCTATAGCGCGAGTTCGGAATCTCACTAATGTTGTCTGAGTGGTTGATTTCGAACACGGCGCTATGTAGATAGTAAACGTTTTTGAGATGGAGTTCGTTGGTTCAAAAGGACTATAACATGTCGATGAGTCTTTTCCAAAAGCAGGTATAAAAACGGTTTGGCAAACCCTATTTTCAAGATCAGATGAACTTTCATAATGACGATTATGTTCTTTATGCAGGAGTTTCAAGATTTGGTGGGAATTATTGAACACAGAAACATGGAGAGGCAAAGCAAAGGAGAGTCAGGACTCAGCGAGAATATTTCCAGGAGATAGAAAACGATAAAGGTAAAAATGCGAGGAGGCTCGAGTTCCATTTTTTATTTCCGGTTTTACATGAGTAACTATCGTTTTTCTCGCAACAGCGCCATGATGTTTCCATGAACTACATCTAAGGGTCCAAAGAATCAGGGATCCGATAATTGTTTAAAATGAAATTGACACGTTGAAGGCCGTGCCGAAAGCGGCCTGATGAGTGCTAGAGGGGGGCTTGGGTGTTAGATTGCCTAACCTCATTTCTCAGATTAAGCAAAAGGTGTTAAGGATTAACGGTAATTTTGCTACTGTGGTTTCTGTCTAAGCGGACACTTTTTCGAATCCGGTTTTATCCGGCTTTAGATTTACCCCGGTTTTGTCCGCTTTAACCTCATTCGGCTATTAAATCACCCCTAGAGGGCACTAAGAGCTTACAAACTTAAAGCAAATTTGCTATAGGACACTAGTCACTTCATAAAAAAAATTATGGTCAAAAGAAGTTAAATTAGAGTCTATTTGCTTGTTGAACTCCCAAGGCGGACTATCTGAGCTATTGTTTTTGTAAAAATGCTGTTTTTTTGGCAAAATTTCTGCCTGGAAAAAATGCTAATCTGAACTTAAATGGTTAAGTTATAGTCTATAAGGAGGTGCGCAGCGGTCAAATTCTAATTTTTAAATTAAATAATGAGACCAAACGGAAAAACAATATCTGGACAGAAAACTACGACGAAATAAAATGGAAAATATTTTTTTTTTAGGGGTTTTTTTTTTTTTTTTTTGGGCGCATTTGCCAGAGAAAATGACGGTCAAAATATTTAAATCGGCATTTTGCAATTTTTCCGCAGTCTTCCGCATGCTTCTCACACTATGCGCACTTGCAAGCTTTTTGAATTCTGCCTAAAATGAAAAAAAATAATAATTATACTGTATCATAATATTGCGCTCGTCTAAAATTATTTTCAGCTTATCGAAGGTGTTGGGTTCCGCCTACGCATTTTTGTCTTTGTCAAAATGTGACCACTTATATTTCTTTCGAAAATTTTCGAAACATATATTTAATTTTTTCAAATAAAAGAGAATCTGTTTTCAGAAGTGTAGGCATATTTTATCCGTGGTTGCTCCTTTGCAGTAGTACTAGTGGGCTATATAAAAAAAATGGAGGCTTGGATTTGCTCAAAAACGAAATTAGTGCGTGAAATGGGGGTTTTGAGTAACTTCCCGTACTTTCTTGATCCACTAGTGGCCCAAAAAAAAAAATTTCTTTTGCGTCGGAATCGTCTTATCGGGTTGGGCGATTAACCCCCCAGAGCAAATAAAGGTCTATCAAGGAGGGTTAGGTTTTTCGGTCTGTAGGGTTGCCGCTGGCACCCATCTATACTTATCAGACTTTAACTGATTTCTTCGAAAAAAGAAATTTGGTGTTTAAATAATATAATTTGCCAAAAATTACGAATTTTGAAGCTCATCCAAAATTTTCGCCGTATTTTCGTTGAGATCTCCTTGATAAACTTAAATTTGGCAGAATAATTTAAAGTACTTTATCTCTATGTAGAAATTGATAGAACTATTGAAAAAATACAAAACTGTTTTTAAATTAAAAAAGTAAGTAAAAAAACCATATAAGATTTTCTTGAAATTCACGAAGTATACATCTTTTAATGCATTTTAATGAATTTCCAAAAATGCATTCTCAAAATTCTGGACAGAAATTACCCAAACTGCCTACAAGTGTCCGTTTGAAATACTCCAAGTGACAACTCGGGTCGCATCGTTATTGGATTAATTTATGTTCTCCTGTAATTATGTTTATTTTTTGTCGGCCACGTAATAAATGTAATGAATTTTTTTCTGAGCACTAGTATCAATTTGACGATATGAAAATTTTGTTAAACATTACTTAAAAACTTTGCTAAATACACGATAAAAGCATGACGATATATAAGAGCTGGTAGAATATTTTACAAATATTTTATTTTTCAAGAATTAATTTTTATTTATTTTAAATGTTTTGGAGCAGATTCCTGTTTTTGTCGGGTCGTGCTCATTCTTTTCAACTGTGAGTCTTTCAGAAACAATGGCGGGGTGTTTTGCGCGGTTTTATCCGCTTTAGACTAGAAACCATCCAGTATCCTTTTGATAAGGTTGAAATTTCGGCATAAACATGTTGGTTATTGTTTTGACTTTAAAGGTAATTCAACCCAAAATAAAAATATGTCTCACCGATCTATGTTGAGTGGAGATTCGAAGATTTAATACGTTTCTCACTCCAGACGTCATAATGTTATTATCTAGAAACGATATAGCGTCTACTTTTTTCTGACGATCACAGTTTATGACGCGAGTGAGAAGGATTCTCTCTTATAGATAATTTCGGACGATATAAATGTATTTCTTGCTATGTTTTGCATCGCGGACGGAGTGAAATTCGGTGAGTAATACATGGGCATGGGTACAGCTTGACCTAAGTAATTCCAATTTAAAATTATCAAAAAATGATAATCATGACACCGAGAAAGTTATTGTCAGGATTATGACCCAAAGTATCAGATTCCCGTGTTGATTTGTAGACCTTGCACTAAATATAATAGGCACAAATTCCACAATCCTCGCAACTGAAAACAATCTTAATTCCAACATTCTGACGTTGAGTATCAGGAATGAATTCCATGAGTGTACCTTTTAAGTACCCTTGTGGAAGCTCCAAATCAAGAATAGAATCGGTTGGGAGGGCTCCTAAGATGCGCATTTTTTTTCAGGTTCGACTTTAGCGCTTATTATGTGACTAAACTACACATTGCGAATTGATATTCACGGTTATCTGTGACTCTAGTTGAAAGCGAAGCCCAAAATGTTGTTATAGATTTAATGACTAATTTACGAAATATGTGATGTCTTAGTAATGTTAGTGAATAGTTGTCGTATGCGCAAAAGACGTGGTTTTTATTATTAGATGTGTTTCCATTGAAAAATTAGAAAATTTTCAGATAATATTTTTTAACCTATGAAGCATATTAATGCATAAACCTTGTATCTTTCTAGTTCGCTGCGTTTTCCAATGTTAGTTTCTTTCTCCGTTTTCTCTTCAGCTCAACTTTTCAACTCACCTTGATACGTCGGACTGAAATGTATATGAAAAATTATATGTCTAATTGATTGTAGTTATGATAAAAAATATTTTCGATGATTGATTGATTAAAGCGTTCGGAAAATCGAATCAAAAACTGGAGTTAAACAACAACACCGGCTGCGGGTGATTTACTCGGCGGGTATCTAGATAAGTCGAGCGTCTTGCCAATACGCAGCTGAATCATTTTATGGTTATATATACAATAGGTTTGGTGTTTAATTCAAATGGTTATATATTGGATTTTTGATATTTAAACACCATTAGAAAAACATAAAATGTAAATTATGGAAAAATGGTTATTATACAGAAGGTTGATCTTGAGGAATTTTGTTTTTATCAAGATAATGAAACAGAGAGCTTAAATTCTGACTCGGACTCAAACCGAAAAGCTACTGCGGATCATATTTTCAGAAACGTTCTACATTTTGGCTACTGATGAACTTGAAATAATTTTCCTGTCAGAAATCATTGTGGTTAATTTCCTTTTCAGGGCGGCTTATTGATACCATCTCTGGTTAATTTTGGACTTTTGTACCATTTTAGACGCCATGGAGTTAAATTTCGAACGCCATTAAGCCAATTTTCTGACTCTAAATTATATTAAGAACACGATTACCGGTACTTTTTAAACATCCTAATTTTTAACCTTTGTTTTCGCAATAAATCTGAACTTGACAGCCTATTCGTTCACCTGACTGTATATTTCGTGTCAAAAAACCCTACTTAATATTTCCTTATCTAATTATGCCAACCTCAAAAAGTTTTGTCACCCTGAATATAATGAAATGAGATATTATTTTCAATCAAAAAGCTTTTGTTAAAGTGTAGAATTTTCTAATTATTTCGGTTTTTCGAGATATCACTCACAAAACAAATAAAAAGCAGTTCGGATACCAGTAGGTGATTATGTTTTCAGTTAAAGATTCCAGAAACACTTTTCTAAAACTTTGATATCCTCAAAAAATTTGAAGTTCAACAGGATAAGATTAGCGATGTTCAACTTTCTTTTGCGAATTGACGAAAAAGTAAGTTTAAAAAAATTTGAACATCGACTCGAAAAAAATTTTTAAGTTTCATATTTTCGAATTTCTTGGCGAAAACCTCTATGGCGGGTTGGGGCTCTTATTTGTTTACAGCGTTTTTTCATCGTATTTGAGAGAGTTTAAATTTAAAGCCGATTATCGGTTTCGGAGTTTCCAAGGTGAATGTAGACAAAAAAAATTGGTCATTTAAAGCGCGCGCTTAGTGCCCATTTTTTGGATCATCGGTAATTTAATAACTTTCGTTTTTGATTTGAACTTTTTCTTGCGCATCTCTAGTTTGACTAGGGGGACTGGCCCAATTTTTTAAGTTTTGAATGGTTCTCTTTGAAGATCTTAACGAAAGAAAAAAATCCTTGCAGCAGAATTCAAAATAAAAAAAAATAATTTTTTTTTTTTCAAAAATCCGATTTATTTACCGGTTAAATACCGTTTTTTTGTTTGTTTTGGAATTTGGGCTGCGGACGTGGGATGTTAAATTTTTGCTTTTGTTCCTGTTCCCCAGGAATTTGACACAATCTGACAGGAAAAATTACACCTGGGAAATTTTTTCGGAAAAAATTAGTGTCCAAGATTGGATAAAAAAATTGACCAAATTTTTTTTTTAGAAAATTTCCAGAAATTTTTTTCTTTCAAAAATTTTTAATTTCAAAAGGTAACAATTTTTATTCTGAGCAACGGCACCTAATTCTGAAAATTTTAAGTAAATTGGAGTTTTGTATGCTCGAATTCGAAGTTAGTGCTCTAAATGGGCGTTTTAAAAAGTCAAGGGTTTTTCTGGGGGGAAAAACCACTAGAATGGCAAAACATTTTTTTTCTTGCCCTGGAATCGTTTTTCTCGGTCAAAACCCCGTGGAGGTCAAAGAATTTGTATGAACTACTGAAGTTCTCTCGTTAGCTTTTTACTGTTGCGCTCCCTAGTTATGACGAATCCAGGTTAGGTGAAAAGGATGATCCCCGACCGGGATTTCCTATCCCTATCGCCCATCTTTCCCCCTAGCTTTTACTTAAACCTACGCAAAACGGATGGGAAACCCCACGCAAAGCCCTCCTTTTTACAAGCCTGGGGACGCATTCATATTTAAAAAAGTTCAATTGTTGGTCACTTAAACCAAAATCCAAATTACATTTGGTAAATTCAAAAATTCTCTAGAGTCTAAGCCTGATATGCCGTACCTTTAGAGCTTCCAATCAAAAGTCGTTTTAAACCTTGCCACAAACCTCTCTTCATATAATTGGACGCATAAACTATAGCAATGATGCGTCATACTAGAGTTCGAAAAATTGCCTAAAGCGCGCGCTGATTGGAGGACAATTAATTGAGGCATTGAGAGTGAAATATTGGATCACTTATAAAGCGTCGCGCTATAAGTGACCAATAAATTTCCCCTATCAAAATTGGCTCAGAAAAAACTGGACCAGTGTGAATGGGGTCAAGCACGGCGAACAAATTTTGGTCACTTGAAAGCCCCCCAAAAATTCATGTGCCAATTCCGACCTATCTCTGACTCTATTTGCAGGTATTAAAAAGAGCTCTTTATTTGATGACTATGCTGTATAATCATTTGCATCTAAAATACTCTGCTTGCGAAACTTTTGCACAATGGAATGGCATTTTTTCACGCTGAAAAATAAATAAACATTCTGTTAATTTAAATTTATAAGTTGAAAACTTAATTTATTATTTGGAGTATAACAAGTGACGAAGGCAGTCTGAAGAAAAGAAATAAAATGAAACAATCTTCCATAAAGTCTATTGATAGTTTTCGAATGTGCATCTAAAAACTTTATCGGATTTTAAAAATTTACTAGCCAAGTCTATTACAAAGAATTATCGTTTGGATTATCTTTGAAATTGTTTTCCAGTTTCAGAAAACTTAACCGATGAAAACCGGTTAAAATTTACTCGGTTCACAAGAAGACGTTTTTGTATGATCTTTGAGGAAATGGTTAGTGCCGATCTGTATTCGGATGGTTGAGGTATCGATTAAGAGGACGCTCGACATAAGCTGCCGCGCGGTTATGTGCGTTGAATATGCGCGTTGCATATGTTGCTGAGATTAGGCTCAGTCCTTTAAGCCACAGGTGGCACTTAACCGCTTGCCTGGAGTCAATATAACTACGAAAATAGTAAGTCAGTAATATTATTTTTCATGCGTTATTATTAGTTGCTGAACCGATTTAAATAGTTTCCAGCTATCATGAAAATCATTTTTATCCATTTTAGGAAAGATTTGAGTTCAGATTTATCATCTTTTGAAATCGTAAAATTCGAAAAAATCGAGCATTTATGAAATTTCCGCATTTGTTGTCCAATTTTTTTTGTTTTTATAATTAAATTCTGTGGGTAAAAACCAAAAGAAATAGCCCACCCTTTAACTTTTTTTTTCATCGATTCTACTGACCGATATTTTTTTTCGTTGAAAAAAAAACCAAAACCCGGGTTGTTTGAAAAATCATAAATTTTTTTATTTTTCATTCTTTAATCGACTTTTCAGAAAAATTATGAAAAAAATTTCCCGCAAATCGGTCCAAAATTTTCATTCGTAGTTTTTTGCACTCTCCATAAAAATCATGCAGAATCACATTATTTAAATGTATTTGGCATCTCATTAATCGCCAGTATGTCAACTAATCGGTAGGTCGCGCGAATTTCAATTTTTTTGAACTGTTGAGGAATTTTCAACAACTTGACTGTTGCACTCGATAAGTGCCATTCGGCCACTGAATCTTTTAAAAATTTTTGGTTGTGAAAAAAATTCCATAAAGTGGTGGTGTAATAGGGCGCCATTTTGTTTAATAGTCAGGACATTTTTTAATATCAAAAACCGCAATCTAAGGACAATTTTTATCTCAAAAAAGCTTCGTTTTTTCTCTACTTTTTGCCATTTTTACCCGTTTTTAAGGAAAAAAACTTTGATATTAAAGAAATTTTCGACTGTGCAGAGTAATTAGAGAACTAGATTAGCGGATTACACCCGACAGATGTCTGAAGTTTATTATATCGTCCTTTAAAAAAAATCTCTATAGTCGGGGTAACTCTGCACAAATGATTGCACAGTTGGCAAAGGTGTGTTTTTGTATTTTTCACTATAGTTAGTTATGTGTAGAAAATAAAAAATGTGAACGTTTGTAAGAATGAACACTTTTATTGAAGATAAAATTAAAAAAAAAATAATTTCCACATTTATTTCTTTTATATATTGCTTGAACAATGTCCAATCTGCTGAACTTTATGCCCACCCCCTTAAGGGCTATCGTGGTTCCCTACAGTTTTCTACAGTTATTATTCATAAAAAGTGCACAAATCAGTCTCGTTGATGTTTTAAAAGCACCAAAAAACCCAAATAGACAAAAAAAATCTTCGAAAATTTTGCGTTTCTTATCGATCTTTTTCTTCTAAGTACTTTTTTCAAAATCTTATGCTTCAAAATAACGTTGTGGTCAATTTGACCACTAAAACTTCGAATTTATTGGAGTTCACGTAAAGCCAACATTATCTCTATCAGGTTTCCTCAGCTCTTCTTTGAGTCCTTACTTTCGAAAAAGTCGAAAGATTTTTTTTCGGGAAATTTTTTCACGTGACCTTGAAATGCATATTTTTTTGTTTTGGGTCGAATTGACAAACACGCTCCTACAACGTTTCTGTTTGTTTAGAGCTAGCTTTTTGCAAAAATTTGAGTAAATTTGAATTTAAACCTAGGAGGAGATAGACTTTTCGATTAAAAAATTCCAAAAACGGCTATTTGGACCGGCTTTTTTACGGTATTCTAGAAATAAATATTAGCACTTATCGACAAAAGCGCTCCTACAAAGGTTTGTATACTAATTGATACAGGTTATGTTTAAAATTTAGTTTATTTCAAAAGTTATAACCTAGAGGAAGTAGGACTTTCCGCGTTTTGGCTTAGGCTGGCTCTTGTGCCGCTTATGTGGTTGAAGGTTGTCGGTCATACAAAAAGTTGTGGCAAATTTTTTTCGCAAGTTGAAGGCTAGTTCTACAAACTGTGGTTAATCTTGGATTATATCCTCAAGCCCTGGTTCGCTATATTTATCGGAAGAATATGTCAAATTAGGAACCACCATACTTAAGGGAGTATGGTCGCATTTAACCAAAAAAACAGGTTTTCAGCGTCGCCTCAATGAATACATTAGAACAGCACGAACATATGGATTTCAGTTTAGGAATAATTGAACATTTAATTCTGCTTCCACAAAAACACATCGGAGGGCTCTGATTAGGCGACCCATCAGGAACGACCTTTCAAAAGTGGCACTATTTTCACTTCAAAGCCTACTCCCTCCCTGAGTTTTGAAGATAGGAGAGATACTTTTATATAGCTTTTTATTGACCACAGCAAACGTGGGGGCAGTTTTTTTTACTAAAAAAATTTCATCTGGGCGCCTTAAAATGAGCAAAAACTTGTTCCAAAAAAAAAAAAAAAAAGTTATCTTTGCATCATTTAAGCGCCGATGAAATTTTTTTGATGTAAAAGCTCGCCGCCTAGGGCCTCCTGCCCACGTTCTCTGTGGGCAATAAAAGCATATAAAAGTATTCTCTATCTCTCAAAAACTCGGGAGGGTAGCTTTGAAAGGGAAAATTAGTGCCATTTTAAAAGTCGTTCCTGGATTGGTCGGCTAATCAGAGCCTCCCGAGTGTCTTTGTGGAAGCAAGGATTATGTTCAATTATCCTTAAACTGAATCCATATGTTCGTGCTGTTTCTATAGTTTCATTGAGGCGACGCTGAAAAACCTGTTTTGCCTTTAAAATGCGACCAGTCTCCCTTAAAGCACACCATTCAGATCATGATTTGTAAGAGACGTACTCGGTTTCGAATCCCGGTTCTTAACTGACCTTTCTCGTCATTTTCTCATAAGCAACAAAGATGACCACTGTTAGTATTTATATATCACAAGTCATTCATCAATCAATTGATTTTGCTCGTTTTTGGCGTAATGAATAATGCTCTAAAAAAAATTCGCATATGAAATAAAAAAATGCTACAAAAATTTAAAGCACAACCTTGAGGCGCACTTCATATTAAAAAAACGGTTGTTATTAATGAACTTGGTAAATGTTGTTTCTACAGATGTAGACCTTGTAAAAGTAAGCAGTAATTCAATATGAAGTTGTATAAAATTAAAGTCATTATTTTTTTTGTTGAACGTTTTTTGATTTTTACAGATAAATTCAGTATTATTGCCCATTATAGTCTTAAATATGTATCGTAATCGAACGTTAACAACGATATTATCCTAAAAAGAATTGGCTCATTACCTCTAGCTAATTCCGCAAAGTTTGGGATGACGGGAAAGAAAATTAGGTACACTTTAAAAAAAGTCTTCATTTAGCTTAGCCTTAAACGGGGGTATAATCGTCTGATTAAATGAAGGCCTTTAGGAGGCATTAAACAATGCTGCCAAATTATGATACGGAGGTGATTAATTAAGCTGTACTAAGAACCCCAATCATCAAAAAACCAATTTTTCGAAATTTCGGCATTTTTTCGATTTTTTTTTAAGTATTTTTTAAAAGATGAAGTTAAAAAATAAACCGTTTGCTCGATTTGCCCTAAACTTCAAAAATATAGCCTTGGAACTAAGCCAAAATTTCTCCATCCAGCTTGTTTCCACTGACTTTCTTTGAGCCTATCTTTCGAAAAATCGAAGCCACTTTTTTTTTTCGGAAAATTTTTTGGTAAATCGACCAAAAAAATCATATTTCGAGTTCTAGCTTGAAATTGCAAAAGGCCCTCGCAGAAATCTCTTACATATGTTTCTAGGAATACTTGATAAACATTGAGCCATTTTGCAAATATATCCTCGGAGGAGATAGATTTTGATGTCTGAAATTGCGAAAATCGTCGGTTATTTGGCGTTCTAGATTGTTCAGGTCGCCGGATCAAAAAAAAGCCCTAAGAGAAAGATTGGCATACTCCCGTTACGTGATCTGTTGAAATATTGGGCTCAATTGGATATACCGTCTGGAGGAGATATATTTGAAATTTTGAAAATGTACCTTGTTACGATACTGTACCTATTGGTGTCATGGCTCAAAAATAATTTGTGATGTATTTTTCGCAAAGTTAAGGATAGATCTACAAATTAGCATTTTCAGTTTTTCTTATAAGCTTTTAGTTTTCAGATATATCACCGTAATATGTCAAATCTGCCAGATATACCCCTTAGGGGGTGGCATCGATCCGGCGATTGGTACATTTTTCAGAGCGATAAATGAAAGAAAAAAATGATTGAAAATTTATTTTTTTATTTTTATTCTTCAATAAAAGTGTCCATTCTTGCAAACGTTTATATTTTTAATTTCTTAACATAACTAATTATCTGGGAAATATAAAAAAAACACTTTCACTGTACATCCATTTCCAACTAAACTCGACTACAGATTTTTTTTAAAGACGATATTAATAAACTTCAGACATTGTCGGTGTTATGCGCTAGAAAGTCTCGTTTTATGTTGCTTATTAAAAAAATTTCTTGATATGAAAGTTTTTTTCCCATGAAAATGGTTTAAAAATGGCAAAAAGTAGAGAAAAACAACTTTTTTTTCAGATAAAAATTGACTTCAATTGCGTTTTGATATTACAAAAATGTTCTTACTATCAAAGAAATGGCGCCTATAACACCACAATATTTATTTGGAATTTTGACCAGCATAAAATTTTTAATATTTAGTGCCAAATGGCACTTATCGAGTGTACAGCGAGTGTTAAAAATTTCAATCGATAGTTTAAGAAACGATAATCGCACGACCAACTCATTAGTTGACATACGGATATTTAATAGTAACCAAAACATTTTATATGTGATTCTGCCTTTGATTTTTATGGAGAGTTCAAAAAACCACTAATAAAAATTTTTGGACTTGATTTGTGGAAAATTTTCATAATTTTTCTAAAAAGTCGACAAAAATGACAAATAAACATATTATGATTTTTCAACTAGATCAGAGATATGTAGACATGCATGAAAAAAGTTAAGTGGCTAATTCTTAGCTTTTATTCATATATTTCAAAAAAACGATTAGAAAAAATTTTGGACAAAAAATGTGGAAAATTTCATAATGCTTTGATTTTTTTTGAAAATTTTACGAATTCAAAATAAAGTTCGGACTCAAATCTTCCCTAAATAGGCAAAATTTTATTATAAGTAGATGCACATTTATTCTGGTTCAGCTTACGATAATAAGCAGAAAAAAGTAACCAACTAAAAATTTCGTAACTTAAATTGATCCAGTATGCCGCAGTCGATGCCACCTTAAGGGTGTGGGTGTCACTGATTTTGACATTTACGGAAGCTATTTTTGGATAAACTAGCAGAGCTGATATCCCAAAAACTTGTGCATCTTGAATAACAACTCTTCACGGTGAATTGTGATTTAACAGTAATCTGATACAATCCCACCTACGCCGACACCTACGCTTTTAAAAAGACTCCTAAAAAATCGCTTAATACGCATTTTCTCCGTCAATTTTATCCGTTTTTCATTTATTTTTTTGCTGTCGAAGGCTCCAAAAAACGCCTCAACGATGATGCATTATTGTCATTTACTCGGAATTTTGGTTTCTGGCGGAAAAAACGAAAAACAAAAAGTAAATTTTTTGAATTGGTCAGTTTGGGAGCTCAGGCAAAAGGGTATCTCCATCCAGCCGTTTATAATCAGTTTGTGTCTCATACTGTGAGGAGCGCACGAGGAAAACTACGGAGAACTACAGTATTTGATTAATAAATCTTTTGACCTCACGGGGGTTGTTGACCAGAAAAAAACGATTCCGGGCAGAAAAAAAAAAGTTTTGGCCATCTAGTGGTCAGAGACTGATTTTTAAACGCCAATTTAGAGCATACAAACTCCATAACTTAATTTTTAAGAATAAAGGCCGTTGCCAGAAAAAAATTTGTACCTTTTGGAAATGAAATAATTTTTGAAAAAAAATTCTGGAATTTCTGAAAAAAAATTGGTCATTTCCAAGGAAAAAAATTCCAATCTCGGACACTAATTTTTTTCTAAAAAATTTTCAGCTCTTCCCAGGTCTAATTTGTCTGTCAAGTTGTGTCAAATTGGAGAAGAGAGACAGGAAACAGGAAAATTTTAAAAATCCGACGATCCCCACGTCACCAGCCAAATTAACAAAAAACCGGTATTTTAACGGCTAAAAATCGGATTTTTGAAATTTTTTTTATTTTTTATTTCTTCATTTTTAATTCGGCTCAAGATTTTTTTTCTCGTTTAGCTTCAAGAGCAACCATTCAAAACTTAGAAATTCGCCTCGTGCGCTCCCTACTCATACTGCATCTGAAAGCACAGGCCTTGTTTGAAAAAACATTAGAGAGTTTTTGTTTGAAATTTTGATTTTGCGTCTCTTGGGGGCCATGTCAAACTTTTCATTTTTAGCCTAATTCTTTGAATTGGTCAGTTTGGGAGGCTTAGGCAAAAGCTACTCTCCTCCACCAGTTTAGGAGAAACAGTTTTGTTTCATACTGCATCTGAAGCACAGGCCTTGTTTGACAAAAAATTAGAGAGTTTTTTTTGAAATTGGATTTGGCGTCTCTTGGGGTCCATGTCAACTTTTATTTTATTTTGAATTTTGACAAAATTTAGAAACCAAAAAAATTTGACAAAATGCTTCAAAATTTTTTTTTTTCGTAATTTCAAACACCTTTAAGGATTTTGGTGCAATTTTTAACTTGGTAGCGTCAAAAGAAACAAATTAGCGCACTTTCAATTTACATCATAAATTAATCAATAAATTGTTGTTTCGCTTTTTCGGCCGCCAAAAGCAAAATTTCGAGGAAAAGGCGCTTTTGCATTATGTGTGAGGCTTCTCTGGAGCCTGACAAAAAAATTGTTAAAATTGAGGAGAAAATGCGTATTGAATGTTTTTAGGAGGTTTTAAAGCGTGGTAGAGTGACGATTGTATCAGTTTACTGTTAAATTACAAATCCCCGTGAAGAGTTTTTTCAAGATGCAAAAGTTTTGGGATATCAGCTCTGCTTAGTTTATCCAACATAGGCTTTCGTAAACTGTCCAAAATCTGTCAAAATCTGCGACACCCACACCCTTAAGGGAATACCACCTTTAATGGAGTTTAATTTGTGTATTTATAATCCGTTCCTGACAAAAGTTTTAATGATTTTGTGGAAAGTAAGTATATAAGGCCTTTATTGGTTCCAACTACAACTAATTTCCCATCGTCCCTACAAGAAATATTCGATATTTTTCCCTCAATTTGAAATTCTTTAATTTTTGATTCTTGATCCATAGATATCGCCATTACTTTTCCGTCAGCATTTGCTGAGACAAACTTGTTCTCCACAGAAATAATACTAATTAAAGGAGTTGATAAGGACTGAATAAGGAATAACAGTAGGTTTAATTATGCTAATGTCAAGTGTGTCTATAAGGACAAGCTCATTTTTGTCATTTGGTCCACATTAAAAATTGGACGAAAGATCCCTAAAAGATGGCGCTAAAGAGCTAAAAATGCAAGCCAAGTAAAAAATGGTAGTAATCAACACAGTCTTTGAAAATAAAGCATTTAATTATCGGAAAAAAAAGTCAAATGGGTCCTTTCTTAACAGTAGAGTTTCAAGAAAAAATTTAGAATTTTTTGTTGAAATTTTTTTGGAAAATCAATTTTTTTTATAAAAAATGGACGCGACTTATTTTCAAATGGTCCGCCTAAGTCGTGCGCTTTACTGCTATGGGCCATTTTTAGAGTAAAATTACAGTGTAGTCAATAATATGAAACTTTTTCAAATGTTCTGGGAAACTAAACAACCAAAATTGTAATTTTAGTCGAAATTTAAGAAGACTTTTACCGATTTACACAACAAAATCCTACAAGTGATTTATCAAATTTAATACCATGTCGCTTATTGGGTAAGATTTTGGATGAAATCCCCTTGTTTGAGCTCAAAAGTTCTGAAGACATTAAAATTTTTGAAAACTGATTCATTTAATGTCATGCCATGGTGGTTTTAAAGAGTACGTCTTGTTGTCGTAAATTATTTTATTCAACAAGCAACATTTATTAAATACTTTTCAGAATCGCATTCTCGTTTTAACGTATTTAAATATCGTTTTTTGTCGAGAAGGAGCGCTCTGGGTTTTTCGAAGCTGACTATTTTGTATCAAAAAATTTTTCATTGCCTTTGCTGATAAAGTTTTTATCCATGTTCTGCTGATTGAAATTTTGATAAAAAACTTTTTGTGGCATTTTCAAGTAAGTAAAAATTTAAAATAGTATATAGTAACTGTGATTCCTAATCTTGAAAGTATCAATAGTTTTTATCAGCTCAATCGGGTCCAAACTGAAAACACAAATTTGGCCACTTTCAAACGAAAGAAAAAGTTGACCTTTATTCACGGTTGAGTCCAGTGGGATTCCAAGTTCATCACGAAACTCCAAGTTCACTATCAATTTCGATTCTAATGTTTCCGGATCAAAAATCTCCAAAGTTTTTTTACTGGAACTATTTGCTAGCGCGGCAATATATCTTTTTTTGGGATCAGAGTTTGAGGGTGAAAGTATTTAAACGTGGATTTTTGGAGTTATTTAAAATTGACCGTCAATTAAAACTATTTCCCGTATGAAATGAATCAGAAACAGCAAAAAAATTGTAAATTTCTAAAATTATTTTAAAAAGTTCTTTCCGGAAGAAATAATGGCATGCTCAGATTTTTGATAACCCGTTTAGCTCCTATTTAGATCTCTTGGATTTTTTAAATCCGTCAAGCCATTTCCGAGAAACGTGCGCAACTAAATCGCACAGTTATCCCGTTGATTGTTCAAAAATTCTCCTCTGGTTTTGCTGGAGTAGGTTCGCGACCTAAAAAAGCTAGTACACTAACTAACCATTTATGGAAACCCATAACCATGTAATGGAAACCCATAACAATTTAATGGAAACCCATTATCATTAATGGAAACCATTTTTGAAAAACAAGGCATATTTGAGTAAAATAAACTCTGTTTTTGGTGTTTGATTTGCTCAAAACTCTTCTAAAAAGTTTGTTGATTTCGGCTGTCCTATAATTTGGATGCGTAGCGGGCAAATTTCTAACTTTTAAACGGTCGAAAATTTTGACTCGAAATTAACGAAAAACGGGAAAAAAAATCTTAAGCAGAATTCAAAGGCAAGACTTATGATTCATAAGTTATGAAAAAAAATTTGAATTTTTCACCGGAGATAATACCGGTTATAGGTTTAAATTACCGGTTGCACCATAAAGTAAAACCCAAAGGTGAGCTGAGACGTTTTTCGTGTTCTCCTGAAAATTTGACATCTAATAGTGATCGGGAGAGCTCCGGAAAAAAATTTTAGAAAAAAATTAGAGTCTGGCTTCGCATAAATTTTTTCTAAATTTTTAATTTGTCTGAAAAGGCTGCAAAAAATGTTTTCAAAAAATTTTGCTACCAAAAATTTTCAAAAAAATACTTAACTCCCACCTGCACGAGAGTGTTTCAGACAACCACATAGACTATGTGACATGATAGGGTGGCGCAGCGGTCAAATTCTAATTTTAAATTAAATAATGAGACCAAAAACGGAAAACAATATCTGGACAGAAAACTACGACGAAATTAAATGGAAATATTTTTTTTTTAGTTTTTTTTGGCATTTTGGCCAGAGAAAATGACGGTCAAAATATTAAATCGGCATTTTGCAATTTTTCCGCAGTCTTCCGCATGGTTCTCACTATGCGCACTTGAAAGGTGAATTCTGCATAAAATGAAAAAAATAAAATTAAGTATTTCATAAGTATTGGCCAAAAATATTTTCAGCTTATAAAGTGTTCCGCCTACGCATTTTTTTTGTCAAAATGACCAATATTTCTTCGAAAATTTTCGAACTATTTTATTTTTTCAAAAAAATATTTTTTTCAGAAAATAAAGCAAATTTTATGTGAGTACGATTCTTGCAAGAAGAAAAATAAAAAAGAATGAGCTTGATTTATGCTCAAAAACCGAAATTTAGTGCCTGAAAAATGGAGGGTTTGAAACTCAACTTTCTGGACCACTTAGATGGCCCAGAAAAAAATTTCTTTGTCGGAATCGTCTTTTACGGTGCGATAACCCCCAGGAGCAATAAATGTCTTATCAGGAGTTTTCTAGTTCATCGTAGGGTTTCCGCGCGCACCCTAAGACAGTAGATAGGGTTTGCGCAGAAGGTCAAAACTTCTAAGTTTTAAAATTAAAATGATTTTCATCTAACCAAAGTGTTTTTTGTTAAAATTACCATAATTTTTCGAAAATTTTATTTTTCAAAAAAAAATTTTCAAAAATGCAAATTTTT
Organism: Oikopleura vanhoeffeni; assembly: GCA_004367855.1. Lineage (NCBI taxonomy): Eukaryota > Metazoa > Chordata > Appendicularia > Copelata > Oikopleuridae > Oikopleura > Oikopleura vanhoeffeni. The sequence goes on from SCLH01000826.1 coordinate 98,950, forward strand.
ATTTGAAGTACGATCCTTGCCACAAGAAAACTAAAAAATTGAGCTGATTATGCTCAAAAACGAAATTAGTGCTGAAAATGAGGGTTTTTGAAACTCACTTTTGACCAGTAGATGGCCCAAAAAAAAATTTTTTGCTCGGAATCGTCTCTTTCGGTGACGATTACCCCCCGATAGCAAATAAATGTTTATCAACAGTTTTATCTTGTTCCAGTACTGTTTAAAAAATTGCATCCAAAAATAATGCATTTCCGGTCTGATGAGAAATTTCTAGAACTCACCAAAATTCTTGAAATTAAAAAATAAAGGGAACTATCGGGGGTCTGTTCCGATATTCCGCCGGCCAAAATGACACTTCCCAAAATATTTTGGTGGTCTCGGTGTTCTGAAACACGCTCGTGCTGGTGGGCGTTAAGTTCTAAAGAAAACAATTCATTTTCTGACCACTAGATGGCCAAAAACTTTTTTTTCTGCCTGGAATCGTTTTTTTCTTGGTCAACAACCCCCGTGAGGTCAACGAATTTGCAGCAACTACTGTAGTTCTCGCTGTAGTTTTACCGCTGCGCACCCTACCTATAATTGATCCCTGAACATGTAATTTCGAAACAAACTCGAAAATTTTGAATTTTTCGGCTGTAAACAAATTTTGTCAAAAATTACGATGTAATGGAAACCCATTAACCTGTAATGGAAACTCATAACCATTTATGAAAAAAATTTAAACAATAACCATTTTTTTCGCGAAAGTGGGTTTCCATAAATGGTAAGTTAGTGTAGACGAAAACCAACTTTTTATTTCAAAATTTAGAATTAATCTTTATTATACAATGAAAATCCATCACTTTTAATTAAATCCCAGTGCCTATTTCTTGTCAAAATCGGTCGACAGAAACCTGGGTCAAAAGCCATTGTGGCAAAAGCGAATAACTCTCCATTTGATTTATCGTACGAGCAAATTCCTCCGCAACGCCGAGACACCAATATTGCATTTGTATTTACATGTAGACTTCGATCGAATAGAAAAATAACCTCTTGGAACTCTTAAGAGTATAAATATGAGTTACCGAATCAATTATTTTATCTTGTTATAAAACCAAATAATAAATAAAGGAATGCAGTATTTTTCGTCGTTGTTTTTTAAGACTTTCCCACTTTGAATTCGACTGGAAGAACTAGACACGATAGCGACAAATGATTGTTTGCATGTGAATCCCTGGAAAAAATATATGGCAGATATTTTTTGGCTTCCTAGGTTGATCACGTGAGCGAAAATCAGCGATGGAAATTGCTCGAAATTATCGAAAAAAAACGATTTTTTGGTGAACCGGTAATCAACGGAAAAAAAGAAAAAATTTCAACATTACAAATTCGGTTAAGATTCATATGCAGAAAAACGTTTGTCGCTATGTAGTCTGGTTCTCTCTGAACAGATACCTCATAAGTGGGAAACTCTTCAAAACGGCCTTACCATTTTTTTACGCAAATTTTTGGGCCAAATTTATAAGCCGTTTTTAGGCTAATTTTCAACGCTAATTTAATACCAATTTTCTTGGCTAATTTTTAAGGACATTTATTTATTAAACTTTTTTAATGCAATTAAATAATTTCCTGTAAAATTCAGAAATTTAGAACTCTGCAAAAACCTAAAAATTGTAGGTGCTAAAAAATAGCAAGTTATTTATGACTATTCTTAACTTAGCGAATTTCCATCTCCAAAAGTAACACCAAAAGAGTTTAACAATCTTCTTGTACATTTTTCAAAAAAGAAGACTTTTTCATTTGTCAATACAATAATTTCTTCATCCGTTATAACACCATCTACCACCGGTGAACAAACTGGAATTACCCATTTTGGTTCTAAAACTGGCATATCTGAAATTTGGATCGTTAGTTCAAAAAGTATATTTCCTTGAGGAAGCTTTTTTAGGGGTCCCACCCTTCTCATTCGGAAAACTTTTTGTTTTATTCCAAGTCAACCGGCTCCCCGGTAACAAACCTTTGAAATTACCAGACAAAATATACAAATTTTCGAAAGATTTTTTTTTCATAAATGAATCAATCTACAATTGTTATTTGGCCTTCTGTTTAGGTAGCTTTTTTTAGGGGAACGCAGTGGGTTCAACCCACCCTTGTCAGGATTATAACTCGACGGCCAGAATAGATATCTACAAAACGTTTTTTGTATCATGTACACAAGTGAATTTGTGATATGGAAAACTTTTTGTTTGTTTTCCATTTCAACCAGTTCACCGGTAACAGACCTTTTAAATTACTGGTTTTTCTGAGGCAAAACATTGGAATTTCCGATTTTTTTTTAAAATACTTGTATTTTGTACGCAAATTTCGTTATTTCCACACTTCTGATAATCCGTTGCCATATCCATCATGATGCCCGAGTAACTTAAATCTCTCATTTGCTTTTTAAAAGAATAGGGAATAAGAGATTTAAGTTACTCGGGCATCATGATCGATATAGAGACCGATTATTATCAAGTAGAAATACATTTCGATAAAAATAGGCGAAAAAATTGTGCCTATTGAGATTCGAACTCCTGAACTTTCGGTTTTATAGTCAATTACCGGTTGACTTGGAAAAAAACAAAAAGTTTTCCATATAAAAAATTTACTTGCGTACGTGACACAAAAAACGGGTCTCACTTTCTCCTATAGGCTATGGAGTTATTATACTGACAAGGGTGGGTTCCATTTTAAAAAAAGCTACCTTGTCCGTTAGCACATAAAGATTGATTATTATCAAGAAGTAATACATTTTGATAAATAAAGACAAACAAATTGAGTCTATTGAGATTCGAACCCCTGGACTTTCCGTTTAAAACATCAATTACCGGTTGAATTGGAAAAAAACGGTAAGTTTTACCTGTCACAAATTTACTTGGGTACATAATACAGAAAACCGTTTATCGATATCTCTTTTTGCCTTCGAGTAACTATGCTGACAAGGGTGAGTTCCCCTCAAAAAAGCTATTTAAAATTAAATTCTAGAACAAAGTAAAATCGCATTTAGCCCAATCTTTTATAGTGGTACTAAGGATGTGTATTAAGGATGTGGGGCACGATAATTGGGCTCTTTTAATTGGGCTCTTTTTTACACATTTCAAGTGAAAGTTTCTGAGAAACCTGTCTTCAGAATAATTAATTTTTTTCCAAATACGTAGTACAACTCTTAAGGAAGGTGCCAGTACTATTCAGAGCATCTGATACCTTAACCTACGCTCAGAAAATGGTTTTTAGTAGGCGTCCCTAAAAGAACTAAAAAGCCTACTCCTCATTCATCTCTCATCACTTTTTATTGATATTTGCAATTTAGAATGTAGATATAAATACTCATCACCAATGGTAGCCTTTTTCAAAATTTTGCCTCTAGTGGTCAAAACAGCGTATTTGGGAGCCTCACGCAAAAGCCTACTCCTCCTTGAAAATATGTAGATTTTTTTAATTTTTGCTTCAAATTCACCGCAAAGGCTGAATTAAGGTCTAAACGGTAGCCTTTTTCCAATTTTCTCTCCAAAGTCTCAGGAACGACTTGTGAATTTCTAGTTTTTGTTGAAATTCTGAACTTTTTTGAAAATTAAAAAAAAATTGAAATTTAACGTTTTTTGGCAGTATTTCGAGTTTAATTAAGTGTCTACAGTCTCATTCACATTTTTAAAGGTGACAAATAAATTCTAGATCGAAATTGGTACCTTTCACTTCAAATTTTCAAATCTTCAAAAAATCTCAAACTTATTATTTTTTTGAAAAAAATCAAAATTCAGAAAAATCCTAAGCTTTAAAAACTCAGTGGAAAATTCTCTACAAAATGGGACAATCAAAAAAGTTTTCTGAGAAATCTCAATTATCGTGGCCCACATCCTTAAGAACAGTTTCAGTACGTGAATTCGAGAGTTAACACCAAGGGATACTTCGAAACTCTCAGAATTCAAGTTCAGCCACCCAGAAGACAAAAAATGAATACAGTGTAATAATATTTCTCACTACTTACATATTCGATCACTTAAATTATCTTTGCAGAAATATAAGCTCTCACAGCTCTTATTCCGGCCGAGCAGATTTTTCTGAGCTTTGTTCAAAAGTCAGAATATTATTTTTGAACCGGATCAGCTGGGAAAACATCGGCTCAGCCGGATTAAAGCTTTCTGAGTGCTTTATTTTGCAAAATAATTTTAGTGATCAGATTGTAGTATGTGAGTAAAAATACTTTTTATTTGCGGTCTTTGAATTCTCCTTGTCGTCGAACTTGAAGTTTGAGAGATGCGAAATTACCACCACTGTGATTTTTTGGCCGAATTAGTCTGGGCCAAATTTTAAGAAACTTGGTATTTTTGAAAAGTAGGTACTGTGATGTGCATCTTTAAGGGCACCCTCTATAAGGACAATATGGGCAAAATATGACTTTAAAAGTGCAAATACAGGTAATGACAGCCATAAATTAAAGATGAATCAATGCATGAGAAATAATCTGCCTAGTGAAATGAGGATGGCAGCATTCAGATTACGTACAAATTTTTTAAATAAGCCCGGCGAGACAGGGAGTTTTCTTGGGTGTTTTCATATGATTCTCGATATTATCATCTAAGCGGGCTCGTTTGAGTGAAACTTCAATTTTTTCGTCACCATTTGTTTTCTCGAATTCGTTTGGTTTATCTCAACAAATTTTACCCAAACTTTCATAATACTGTATGAGTAAGTCTGGCGCATATTTTTGTATTCTGTTTTTGAGCAGTCTATGAGATTCTTGATTTGAAAATTTGACGTAGGCAACGTTTCCGCTTTTCCCTTGATTTTTTCTTCGGAAACAAGGCAAACCTTCACGGAGCAGCTTGACTCAGCTAAATTTATATTAAAAATTAACCAATATTACCATATAAACAAATGTAATACGACCACTTGTTGGTCCGATATAACATTTTCGAGTTAAACATTTTTCATCAAGAAAAAACAAATAAACTTGGCTTTTTTTTCGTAAAAAATTTACTTAAAAAGTAGGAAAATGATGCAAGGTCGTGTTGTCTATAAGGACATGTTTGCCGTTTTGGGAGCGGTTGAATATTTAATTTTAATTTTGCGTAGACACATATTTTTCCATGATGAGGCTGAAAAATTATGAAAAGCTTTTTTGGCTGTTCCACTGAAAAATTCCAATTTAGACACTAACATTGAGGAACATTTTTTGACTATTCTATTCTGGCCATATCCATTATTATCCCGGGTCACTTTAAAAACTTATTCCCTATTCTTTTAAACAGGCAAATAAGTTTTTAAAGTGACCCGGGGATAATAATGGATATAGAAAGTGTCCTTATGAACGGAAAGCAACATTATTTATTATTTTTACTGGATGTTGTTTTTAATAATGCGATCGTTGGCCCAAATGGATGGCTATAGTTATAGGCTATAAGTACCAGAGTTGTAAATCGGGATAGGATTCAATTTTGAACAGTATGTTAGCAACGGGACTCAGAATCTCAACCGGATTTACAAAAACTGATTTACCTTTAAAAATATTAGAAAAAGACAATTTCTTTTTATTTTCAAAAATTAACTTACAGGACTCTTCCTTGAGTCGTTATCGCAGTTATCTACAAACTTCTTATCACATCCTGATTTTATGTACAAAATGTGTCCTGATCGCTGTTTCTTTTCCCTCTTGATGCGTCGCTTTTCATACTTTTCAAAACATCGTATTTCTGAAGAATGAATTTTATGATAATCCTAGAAGCTCAAATGAACTTTAATTTGTATTTCACTGAACTCATGTGAGTGGTGTCAGATTTCAGTTTTTTTGAAAATTCTTCGTCTTTCTTTCATTTTTTAGATCTATTTCTACCAGTAACGATTTTAGAAAATCTTATATACGCCGGTGATTACACCAGTAAATACCAGAAATCAAAAATACCATCTCGGGTTTGAAAAATAGTTATGACCCAAATTTTTAGAAAAATCATATCGTATCAACGTCCAAATATATCAGACAGATAATTCGAGTTAGCAGACCGTATTTTGGAAAATTTTCTTGAAATCGTCGAAAATGTAAAAAAAGGGCTGTTACAGTCTCAACTAAAACGGAAACAGAGAAATATTACAAATTTGTGACATGAATATATGTGGTATAGAATTCTAGAATTCATACCAAAATTTTTTTGGAAAAAGATCTTAAAATTAAAGTTATTGGCGATTTACGTTTTTCAATATATTTCAGAAATATATTAAATTATGGAAATAGCCATTTTTATTATATTTTCACATCGGTTAGGTAGCTTTTTTTTAATAGAACCCACCTACTCAGTCATTTTTCTCGAAAGACATTACCAGATATGAACAAACGGTTTTCTGTTATGTGTAGCCAAGTAAATTTGTGGCCTAAATTTTTTTCTTTTTATTATGGTAACCGGTAATGATGTTCCCAAACCGGTTAACATTTTTTTCGAGATAATCAAGCAATATTTATATGGGAAGATGCATTACGGTAGTTTTTCAAAAAAAAATTTGCATTAATTATTTTGACATGTGTGACACCTGAAAGGGTGTCAAGATTACACTTTTTAGTAGACTGAAAAACGAAAATGTTTATGTGGATGATAATGGTACATTTCGGGGTCGTTTTTTCAAGAGAACATTTTTTGCATTTATATTTTGACATGTGACACCTGAAAGGGTGTGTCAAATTACACTTTTTAGGTACAGACTGAAAAACAGAAATGTTTATGTGAGATAATACATTTCGGGGTCGGTTTTCAAGAGAAAATTTTTGGCATTATTTATTTTGATATATGACACCTCAACGGTGTCAAATTACACTTTTTAGGTACAGACTGAAAAACAGAAAATGTTTATGTGAGATAATACATTTCGGGGTCGGTTTTCAAGAGAAAATTTTTGGCATTATT
>SCLH01000826.1:138927-161602 GCA_004367855.1 Oikopleura vanhoeffeni
AAATGGCATAAAGTGATGAGTGGGCCCCCAAATCAAATAATGCGTGGGCAAAACTGAAATATTAGTGAAAAATGGCATGAAGTGATGAGTGGGCCCCCAGATCAAAAAACGATCTCTTTCGTCGACCTGAGAGAAACGTTGGTTGAGTTGTGAAGAGAAAAAATGGCAAAAAGTGATGAGAGGGCCCCGTAATTGATATGTTTAAACTTTAGATATTGGTTAAATTGACCTATCAGAGGAAATTTTCTCAGCCGTACGCGTATAGTTGGGAATTACGTGTATAGTTGAAATTACGCGTATAGTTGGGGTTTTTTAGCAAAAAAAATTTCTAACTATACGCCGTATCCCCCCCCTGTATAAGGCCTTGAGACAGCTAGAACTGAGTCCAACTATCNAGCGAAAAATAAATTTAAAAAATGGTTCGAATCAGACTTTTGTTTTCAATTATTTATCAAAAGCCGAATTATATAAAAAAATGTGGCTCAATAAGTAGCTAATATGTGCCAGGAATTCCCCTTATCGATATACATTATAATTTAGTTTTATTCGGTTTATCATTGTGAAAGTGCCCTTAAGATTTTAATAGTGAACTAAGCAAAACAAGCTCCTTATAAGTTTAGGAACCATTTTGAAACCTGTGATAAAATAAGATTTCGCATGATTTAAACCTACTAATGAAGACATTCGAGGTGAAATCACAAATTTTATTTTTTGACTCACAATGAATAGATTCCTAACTGAGAAATTATAAATCAGTTATATCAAATTTCACGTTACTTTTAATTAATACTTTAATTAAAAACGTACAACGGCCTTGAGATGACAGATTAGTCAAATGGGAGAACCTCGTACTTGATGAGCATTTCTGGCGTTTCTTTTTTTTCAGAATTAACCCTTTTTTTGTACTGATTTAAAGATTAAGCTGGTTTGAATTTCAAAATGAATCGTAAATCATTCCTAGGAAAAATAACAAGGATGCTGAAAACACTAACAACTTGTCGAATTATAATCACGCGTAGCTACTCACGCGTAGGCGCTTGTTTGATATCATTTTTTAAGTGATTTTTTGGTGATTTATCGATTTGGCTCTTTTGCGTCACTTGTGGACTTTTTTTCTAATTTTTAAGGTCATTGTCGTAATCTCTGGTGACGATTTGCCATGTGGTGAAATTTTTGGTCAAATTGAGACGTTTTCGACGTCCAAAATTTGACACCTTCGAAATTTGACCTTCCACCTCCTGTGAGACCCTGGGGTCGAATTTCAAAAATTTGAGAAAAATGAAACCTACACGAATTCTGAAAACACTAACAACTTGTCCAATTATAATAACGCAGAGATTTTTGTTTTGCACAATTTTTCGTTTTTTTAGATTTTTTTAATATTTTAGCGATTTATCGATTTTGCTCTCTGCGCACTTGTGGATAGTTTTTTCAATATTTGAGGGTCATTTTTCGTGATCTCTGGTGACGATTGGCATGTGGTGAAATTCTTTGGTCAAATTGAGACCATGTTTTGACGTCCAAAATTGTGGTCCACCGTAGGCAATTTAATTTTGAATTCCCTACGTGAGACCTGCGTGTCGGGTTTGCAGAATTTGAGGGAAAAAGCAAGTCTAGGCAAACTTACAGGATCTAAAAAACACTTACAACTTGTCGCCATTAATCACCTAGGCGCTAGCTTGATTATCTTATTCAAGTGATTTTTTGGTTGAATTGAATCGATTTTTGCTCTCTTGCAGGTCACTTTGGCACGTTTTTTTTAATTTTTAGGGTCATTTTCGTGATCTCCTGGTGACGATTAGCTATCTGTTGGTGAAATATTTTGGTTCAATTGAGACCTTTTCGACGTCCAAAATCTTGATACCATCTGAAATTTGAAGTTAACACGTACTGTGAGACCCTGAGGTGCGATTTTCAAATTTTGAGATGAGAAAGTCTAGGCAAACTTAAAAGAAATTTAAAAAACACTTACCAGCTTGTTGCATTATAATCACGCGTAGCGCTAGTTGATATTTTTTTCAAACAGATTTTTTGGTGATTTATCGATTTTGCTCTTTGCGTCATTTGTGGACAGTTTTTTAATTTTTAGGGTCATTTTTCGATCTCTGCTGGTGACGATTTCACATGTGGTGACATTTAAGTCAAATTGAGACATTTTGACGTCCAAAATTTGATACCTTCGAATTTTGAAACTTACACTCTGTGGCCCTGGGGTCGAATTTTTAAAATTTGAGAAAATTGCCCCTAGGGCCTACACGGATTCTGCATAACACTAACAACTTGTCAAATTTATATAACGCGGAGATTTTTTTAGCACAATTTTTAGATTTTTTTGAATTTCAAAGCCTTCAGCCACCTTGTGGTGAACTTTCAAGAAATGTTTTCTTCTCAAAAATGGTTTTCGTCTACGATGACACAGAGCACAAATGAAGAAATCTGAGACTATCGATTTCAAAAAGGTCTTACGTATTTCAAAATCAACCAATTCGTATTGAGTTAAAACTCGGATTCTAGGAGATTTTGTTTGAAATTTTCAAAAATGGTGTCATTTTTTGTATTACCGGACCGGCCGGTATAACCGGTCCAAAAAGTGCTTTTTCCATTTTTGGTACAACTACATCTAGCTCCTGGATATCAAAATTTTCTCTTTTTTCAGTATTAACTTAAATTTGTTAGCTTAACAGCCGTGCGTGCCCGATTTTCAAATTTCTTGTTATTGGAGAAATTTCCAAAATAATGGGTGTTTTTGCGCTTTCGCTGGTACAATGCATTTTCGTCGAACAATATCAGATTTTTTTTTAATAAAAAGCACTTCTTTAAAGTGTGCAAAGCGAAGAGGTGGTCGAGTTTTCTACAATTTCATCATAATTCTATTAGGCTTTCTTATTAGGCTAAATGGTTTAATGCATTCAAACTTTTTAATTTACCCTCAAATTCTCAAAAATAGGTTTTGAAGAAAAATTCCAAAACTTTTTTTGAGTAAAAATCATAATTTTAATACATTTTGTCAGTAAGTTGCACAATAAAAATAATTGTAAAAATAGTCAGATCCAATGTCTAGATCACGAGAAAAAGTAATTACCTGAATAAATGCTTAGAACAAATTCAATAATTATGCAAATTCGGAAAATGTTTTTTTCGAAATTCATATTTTTTTAGTTTTTTATGAGCAAACCGTTAAAAAAATAAGAAGCAGCTAAAATCAGCTTTTCTATCACTCTGAGTCTCGAGAAACAGCCTACGTCGGTTACCCCAAATTTCTGGATCTAAGAAAATATTTGGAATTATTTTTTTGAAATTAAAAATTTTTTATTGCCATTTAAAGATCTAATTCACAGTGATCTAATGCAACAAAATTAGAAGCGAGTTATTACTTCGAGTACAGCGCGGTTAAGGAAAAATAAACTTTTGAAAATATAGAAAATTTTGGAAATTTTTTGACATCGATTTTTTATATATTTTTTGGAGAAACCGCATGCAACTAAAATAGCCTTTCCTGTCACTTCTGAGTCTCGAGATACAGCCTCCGTCGGTTACCCCCTAAAAGCCATGCGAAGTAGAGTCAAAAGTTTTTGGTTTCGGAGACAATTCGCACTCGATGAAATTATGGGGGTGTTTGAAGTTACCAACATTTTGTCGCCGGGCTTGAACCTTTTTACACCTTTTATTTGTCAATGCAAATAGTTGAATTAACAAAGGCTTGAGGTCCGTTTGGTTTTTAATTTTTAACCGTTGAAGTACCTTGGTGTGAGATTCAATATTGTTACTTTAAGGGCCTCGGTTTTATTTTACAGATCCGGATATGAGCGCTCGATAAAACTTTTTACTGGGTATATCCCTTTATGACCTTTTGGTTAGAATGCGTAGCCACGACGTTAAAATCACACGTTAAAAGGAGTAGTGGCTACGCATTCTAACCAAAAGGTGATAAAGGGATATATTTATTCTTAGAAATACAGGGTGTAAGGTTTTTCCCTTCTTTTTTCAAAATTGGATACACTTGATTCCCGACGTTTTGATTGGTTGAATCTGAGAAAGACGTAGGTTTTTTGCCGAAATTAACCGTTCACATTAGCGTTCTCATCGCTATCCAATTTGGAAAAAAGAAGGGAAAAATCTTACACCCTGTATATACCATCAAAGTAATATTTCATAATCCAGGCAACTTTTGTAACTACAAAATTTCCGAATTAATTCTTTTCAAGAAAATTTTGAGTTCGAATTTAATTTTTCGAATTGGACAAATTATAAGAAATTTTTGAAAAAAATTCCGAACATTATAAAAAAATGACTTATTTTTTGTTCAAATTTTTATCAATATTTATTTTCAATCAAAAAAAAATACTCTTCAAAATGGCCACCTAACCTTTTTTCGTACAGGGTGTAAGGTTTTTACCTTCTTTTTTCCAAACTGGTTACACTTGATTTCCGCCGTTTTAATTGGTTGTCAGAAGATTTTTCTCAGATTCAACCAATCACAACGGCGGAAATCAAGTGTAACCAGTTTGGAAAAAAGAAGGGAAAAGCCTTACACCCTGTAGGTGACCACATTTTTTTATATGCTCTTTGAAAAATCATATGACATGGTTTTGTGATTTTTTCTCAAAATTTTTCCGAAAAATTTAGAAATTTTCTCATTTCTTGCTAAAAAATTTTCAAACTAATTTTTTTTTAAATCACCAGCAGAAAATATTGAGAATGTCAACTTTCACTTTATTCAAATATGTCATTGTTTTGTTTCTTCGCTCTTGTTTATACTATGAATCATAATTTTTGCAACGAAAGTACGGTTTGGCGGAAATCCGTTGAAGCCCTCTGTAATTCAGAATTAAGAAAATTTTATCCATCCGAAACTTGGCAAATTGGTACCTGACACATCCACCGTTTCAAATTTATTTCATTCAACTCATGAAAAAAAAATATTTGCTTCGATTTGCAAAAATTCCATTGTTTTTCGTTTTTTTCAAAATTTGAAATTTAATATTTTGACGTAGAAATTGTATTGTAGAAATTTATCCAATTTTTACCGATCGATGGGTCGTTGTAAACAGTTCATATTTAATGGAAAATTAAAAAATAAATTGTCACTTAACTTAGGCACCTAAAATAGCTAACATTCGTCCGTAGAATTTTTTTGAAAGACGATTCATAAAGTGAAAATAATTGATCGAAAAAAAAACATCATACGAAGTGAGCTAAAAGTGGCAACTTTCGTTAGAGAAAGTTTTTATCCGAAAATTTTGAAGTGGCAAAAAGTTTCCCATCAAGAGAAAAAAAAAAGTGCAAATCTGTCAAATAGCACAAAGGCCCTTCATTTAAGGGGGTAGCAGCGATGTGGCAGATTGGTACATTTTTTCGAAGTGATTTATGAAAAAAAAATGTGAAAATTAATTTTTTTAATTTGTATCTCTAATAAAAGTGTTCATTCTAGCAAGAGTTTATATTTTTAATTCCTCAAAATACTTTAGTATCTGTAAATATACCAAAAAACCATTTTCATTAAAACTCCATTGCCAACTTGACCCGATGTGGGATTTTTTTGAACGGCGATATTTATAAACTTCAGACATTTTCGGGTGTAATGCACTAATTAGTGGGAGAATCATTATCAACATGAAAAAATTTCTCAAATATGAAAGTTTTTTTCCATGAAAAATGAAGAAAAACAACTATTTAGGCAAAAAACTGACCTTCAATTGAGTTTAAATATAAAAATGTTCTTACTTTTTAAAGTAAAGTAGCCTATTACACCCGCAATTTTTGATTTATTTTTTGAACAAAATAAATTTTTTATAAATTGCGTGCCAAATGGCACAAACCGGTGTCACAAGCAAGAGTTGTAAATTTTATCAGTAGTTCAGAAACAATATTCGCTTGACCTTTCCATCGATTGAAATACGGAAATCAAATAGATACTCTGAAATTTCACATGTGATTTGGCTTTATTTTTTGGGGAGATTTCAAAAAACCAACAGTCAAAATTGGACTTGATTTGCGGAAAATTTTCATAATATTTCTAAAAAGTCGACAACAAAATGACGAATAAACATATCATGATTTTTCAAACAGCAGTCAGAAAATATGTAAACATGCATAAAAAGTTTAAGTGGTTATTTTTTTGTTTTTATTCACAAATTTCAAAAAATCTAATCATAAAACATTTGACGAAAAATGCTTAAATTTCATAATGCTTTGAATTTTTTTCGAATTTTACGAATTTTAAATAAAAGATTGAACTCAAATCGTTCCTTAAATGATAAAAATGATTTTAATGAGCTGATACAATTTATTTTGGTTCAGCTAACGATAATAAGCACAAAAAATAAACCAACTAATTATTTTCGTAAATTAAATTACGCCAGTCTGCCACATCGCTGCTACCCCTTAAAGAGGTTATATAGGCAGCCTATATCGTTGTAATGTAAATCAAAATTAACTGGATTTTACAATTTTTGATCTCCGCGTATGCTGTTTAATTATATAAAGAGATAAAAATTTTAAAAAATTCAATATTTTGATGTTTTTATATAAAATTCGAAATAAGCTTATTTTGAGTATATAGGTTCTATAGGCAAGGCGTATCTTTCTAACTAAACAAGCTCAAGGTCTGATTTTACGATTTTTAAACTCAACGTGTCTTTTTCAGTCATAAAAACTAAAATAAAAAATAAAAAAAAATGGCGAAAAAAATGGTCTAAAATAAAAAATGTTTTCTGCTTTCGCGCTCGAACGGTCAAATATTTCGCTATAGTTTATAATACCGTTTCCAGAAACATTTAACTTACGAATCGTTTGGTTCACTTGAAAATGTCATACGATGACATTAATGTCAAAAAATAAATTTTCAAATCGTACTCTTGGGAGTTAAAAAATGAAATCGTTACATCAGACACAACAATTTTGTTGACAATTATTAAAAAAACTATAATGCACCGAAAAAAAGTTTGCCATGTAGCATGAAAAAATACATTTTTCGTGGCCAAAATAGCAAAAAACAGTCCTTTTTGCCAGCTTTGATACCTTTTTAGTGAGAAAGTTAAAAAAAACAACAACAATTTTTTCCGCCTTTGAATTTTGCAGATCAATTTTTGAAATATTTCTTGAATAGGACGAAAAAAAAATTTGGCTTTTTCAAGAAAATTTTTTGCTTCTGTTTAACCTCATTAACCGGTTGGTTCAATATGCTATCTAAAAAATATAATTAAAACGTCTTCTAAAGATTACGATTCGTAATTTACGAACTAACTCATCAAAATGTTTTATTCAGTTCCTATGTCTATGCCGAGAAAAATAAGCAATTCAAAAAGTCCATTTTGTCTATAAAACCCCCCTTAGCTCGCGAAGCATATTTGGGAATTAATAAAATGTGGACCTCAGCTGAAACGCAAAAAAATTCTCATTTCGTGATAAGCAGAACATTTTGAGCTTTTTTGATCGGATGTAACCTTTATATTGATTTAGTATAGATTTAATATATGTGATATATACTCATTTTTGGAAATTGGTTAGTTTCCTTTGATACAACACATGGTCAAAAGGTGACAGCGTTTGTGATAGCTGCAGTCTGGTGGGGCCTGTCGTTCTCGCGTATGTGAGGGTAATCTGGTAGGAGCGTATCGTACAAAACACCTTCTCGAGTAAAAATTTGGTGACTTTAGCTTGAGGTGTAAAAACACGATTATTGGCAACCACTTAAAATGATCAAAGTCTCAGGAAAAATTACTTATGTAGTCGAAATTTTTTCAATATTTACCTGCAAAAGGGCGGAAAATCTCGCTGTCCTTGTTTATAATGAGGTAACTACCTAACTCAGAGCTCCAGACTCGTGCAAATGACTATAAATCTGAATAATATGGTCTTCTCGGTATGTATCTTGTTTTTGAGTTATCTGTCGATTTTTAAGGGCGTGAAGTGACGACGGATACATTATTTTACTTTATAAATCGCTTTTTGTAAAAACACTCAAAAAACGCGCGTTTGCTATCAAAGGTGTCTGAATAACGGTAAAAATTTTTTCTATTAAATAAAAGCCGTTAAAAACGGTCTCGATTACCATTAAAAATGTATAGCATTTGGTTTTATACGATTTCTACGTCAAAATCGAAAATTTAAAATTTTTAAAAAGGACGAAAAAACCGAAATTTTACAAATCGAAAAAAAAAATTTATGAGTTAAATTAAATTAATTTTAAATGGTGGATGTGTTGGCTTACCAATTTGGCAAGTCTAGCAATCTAGCTGTAACTATCGCGAATTCTGAGGCTAGATTGCTGACCCACTTTTTCGCTGAATCCTTTTTCTCTGCTCACACTGAAAATGGCTGTTAAGTCGAAACGTCAAATAAAATCCTATCTATGATACAATAAAAAAATATAATTTGGCAAGTTTTGGTGAATTGAATTTCTTTAATTCCTGAAAATAAAAATTTTTGAAAATGATTAAATAAAATATCGAAACGTTGGTAAACAATATAAATTTGATTTGATTTATAATTTTTTAATTCTGGATAAAAAAGAGTTTGATTAATTTCTCCCAAACCGTAGTTTTGGGTAAACCCAACTTGGGACGAATATGCACTTGGGACCAGCACACATTTGGCGCTATAACTATCAAAATACAAATTCAAGGCTTATGAAACATATTATCATGGTGATCAGTACCAACAGTGCTATCATATCACATTTTCATTTTTGAAATTCGATAAGTTTTGAAATTTTTATGAGTGATAAATTTTTTTTGTCCCAAGTGCATAATCGTCCCAAGTGGGGCCTACTCGTACTACGAGTCTCGTTGCAAAAATTTTGATTCCGAGTATAAATAAGAGCGAAGAAACAAAATAAGGGCATATTTAAATAAAAAATGGTTTTCTCAATATTTTCGGCCGTGAATTCAGGAAAATAAGTTTGGAAATTTTTAAAAAGGAAATGAGGAAAATTTTTTGAATATTTTTGTCCAAAAATCACAAAACTATGTCATATGATTTTTTAAAGAGCATATAAAAAATATAAGTTTACCTACGGAAAAAATTGAAGTGTCTATTCTGAAGAGTGTTTTCGTTAATTTGAAAGAAATGATGAAAAAATTTGATCGAAAAATAAATCATTTTTTTATAATGTTCGGAACTTTTTTCAAAAATTTCTCATAAATTGTCGAACTAATTTTTTTTTCTAAAAAGCAATTATTCGAAAATTCTGTAGTAATAAAAGTTGCCTGAATCATGAAACATTACTTTGATGGTATATTAAGGAGAATATATAAATCCAGTAAAGAGTTTTTCATCGAGAGCCCATATCCGTATCAGTTAAATAGCACCGACCCCCTTAATATCTTTTTTGAAATATCTTTTGACATAATATAACTTTTTTTCCTCCTTTTTAAAAAATAAAAGAAGGAAATTCAATGTAATTGTTTAATTTCAATATTTTACCCATAGGAGAATTTTAGAGATGAATGTTAAAGTTGTCAAGTTGACAATGTCAACCTGAAGGCACGTGTCCAAGCTTTAATCCCAATTATTTTCAAGCTAAATCTCCAAAATTTTAACCCGAGAATAACTCGAGGAAAGTGTTTTTGCACGAAACGCCCCAACCAGACTATCCTTCATTCCGCCAGCAGGGCAAGGCTTGTCCGACAAGCTCACCAGACTAACGCTATCACAAAAACATTTCCCCCTGACGATAAGAACAAAATATTGTATTTAAAAAATATAATCTTTCTGGTCATGCTGCGCATGCCCAAAACGATTTTTATTGTTTAAGAAAAATAATGGCTGTGGTTGGTTTCATAAGATTACGCAAAAAGTTGTGCTGCTAGTGAAAATCGACGGATCAATGTCCAGGCAACGTTTCTGCTTGGATTATACAATTTGGCTTTGGAATTCAAAAAAATTTCATGGTTGTCAATAAATACAAGATAACTGGGAAACATTGTCGATGTCAATTTGACATCATTAAACATGTTTCTGACATCAACTGATATTGCCTTACGTTCATTTTCAATTAATTGCATTTGATATAAATTTTTTTCAATTATCGAATAACCGCATTTCGGGAATTCAGCGACAATTGTTTTGGTTGTTTCGAGACATATTATATGGCTTTTTCGACAATCAATTTGAAATTATTTGAATATTTGAAAAGTTCTCAAAAATATTAATTCATAATATTGATAAAATTAATTTGCAGTAATAGTTTAATGTATTCAAATGTGACATCAGTGGTTCTTTCAAAATATCTTGATTCATTGCATTTAAAATCCAACAGAGCTACATTTTGCCTATATAATATCAGTAATACCTTGATTTTCCAACTTTAATTTCTTGCAATATAATATTTCTTTATCTGTGTACAAATAATAAGTTATTGCTGCCGCTGACTTGCAATGCAATATTGTAGACACTATCTAATAGGCCGTTTTGTCAGGACTGTAATATGATATATATGATATATCATTATTAATGGAGAGTTGATTCTTGGCGCTCGATCTGCATTTCAGCGCTGAAGAATATCTACATCTTGCATAAAAATAAATTAAATTTCATTAGATGTTCATTTATTTTTCAGTAGATGTTCCAGTAAAACACCGCTGAGATCATATTTTTAACAATACTTTTTGTCGTTTAATTTGCCTCGAAACACGTAAAACGAAATTATACTATTTTTAATAACAATTGGTTATCTGCCAATAAAACATTTTTTATTCCGAGATTAAAAAATTGCAGCATGTCACATGCTGTATATTAATAATGTTTCAATAGATTCTAGTTGAAAATGTAAATCAAATAAAATCTTTTTAAATTTTTAAGAAGTTATCAGGTATCGGGAAGCCACTCAAGTCAGCTGATAAGTTTGCCCTGAAATTTATTTCCTTAGACGGGTATTCTGAAATGTTGTATATCCTTTTCGGAACGGAACTCCATCTCAAAAAACCGCTTACTATCTCTATAGCGCGTGTTCGAATCCCACTAATGTTGTCTTAGTGATTATTATTGAATATGATTATAGGCAAGAGTCTTGATAATGGAACCGCCTAAATTTATCGGTGTGTAATCACTCAAGCAATCACTAAGACAATCACTTACACACATCAGTGAGATTCGAACACGCGCTGTAGAGATAGTAAGCTTTTTGAGATGGAGTTCCTTTCCGAAAGTAAAAAATATCATCTTTATAACATGATTTCATATCCTTTCATAAACATTCTGAATGCTCACATTATTTGACTAAACTATTTTTATTATTAACATTTTAATGGCAAAATTGGCAGGAATGGAGAAAATGGCTATGATGGCTAAAGAGAAATCTGAGTTCAACATTTGCTCAGAATGGGTCAAACAAAATATACCCACATTGCAGCCAAAAGATTTGTCTTTATTTTACGGTTTGATGCAGCAAGTGACTGAAACTGGAGAGTTTAAATTTGCGAAAAATCCAAAATTTTCATGTGACTGGCATGAAAAGGCAAAGTACAAAGCTTGGAAGGCTGTTTCAAACCTTTCTCAACGCGATGCAATGTTACAGGGCTAGTTTAGAATACATCATTGAACTGGGTTTATCCCCCGTCCTCACTTTGCTTAAGATTTGGGCCTTTTCACTAGAAAACACACTACGTTTACTACTCAGGGCCCAAATTATAAGCAAAGTGTGAAAAGGAGGATATGCGCAATTTTAAAGAAAAATTTATTTTCACAATGAAATATTATTTTATTGTGAAAAAACAGGCGTCAATACAGTAGTTAACACTTAAAACCAGGGATCGGCAGACCGAAAATAAAATTGAGATCGTATCGAATCGGATATATAAAATTGATTCGATGTGGACTCAAATCAGCTCGAAAAAATCCAAAATTTGCACCTGATTAGATCAAATCGCATCGGAAAAAACCAATCTGATCTTTTGTCAGCTCAAATTTCAGCAAAATTTATATTTGATCGGTTCAGATCAGAATTTTTCTATCCGATTCAATATTTCCAAACCGGTTCGAAAAAAATTAAGAAAAATTCCAAATCTATTTAAATATCTTTTCATGAATCATAATTTATGATAAAATATGGAATGCAGACAAAATGAAAAGCTAAACCTAAGTTTTGTCAGTTATGTGTATCTAATTTTTGATTCAACCACATGAAGATTGAGATAATAATACAGTTATAATGTCTCTGCAGCACAGAAAATTTCAACTCAGATATGTTCGAAAGAGGCTTTTAATTGATCAACCACTGTGATACTATACATCAGATGCGGTTTAGTCTGTCGAGTTTGATCCCGATCCCATTTTAAAACACTGCTCGCTACACACCCTTGCTAAACGGTATTGTGCAGGTGGGCCATATCCCTTTAGGAAGAAGGTTGTTATTTTCTAGTTTGGTCAAGTACATTATCTACGTTAAGTAGTACTAGATCAAACTTAAAAATAACAAACTTTTTCCTAAAGGGATATAGTGCCGAAAGTGTCAATATCGATGTGAAACCTGCGCAACAACCTTATTTCAGTCTAAAAGTGCCAATATTGCGTTAACGCGCACGAAATTTGAGGTTTTTATAACAACAGGGTCCGGCGGATAGTTTTTCGCCCATAAAATTCACCTTTCCGCCGGATTCTCAACTATCCGCCGGACGTCAGGTAAAATATGTTCTGATTGGTCGATTACAACAATATCTTGGATATAATATTGACTTGAAGGATGGGCGAAGTATGAATTTAACAAAAATCGTGCGTAGACTTGTGAGACAAATCAACTGTACATTGACTAACCATTTATGGAAGCCACTTTCGCGAAAAAAAATGGTTTCCATAAATGGTAATTGGTTTCCATTAAATTGGTATGGGTTTCCATTAAAAGATGATAGGTTTCCATTACATGGTATTTTGGCAAAATATTTCGAAAAGTTGTTTTCAGCCAAAAATTGAAAAAATTGAGTTTTATCTAAATTGCATGTTTATGTACATGTTTCAGAGATCAATTATAGCCTATTATTAATAGAGCAGCCGGAATCAACAAACTTTTCAGAGAAGTTTGGACGCGAATTAAACACCATAAAACCAAAGTTTATTTTACTCAAACATGCGTTGTTTTTCAAAAATGGTTTCCATAAATGGTAATTCCTTGTTCTTCAAAAATGGTTTCCATAAATGGTAATGGGTTTTCATTCAATGGTTATAAGTTTCCATCAAATGGTAAGAGGTTTCCATTATCGGGGGTTCCATAAATGGTGAGTTGGTGTAATAGATAAGATTAATTAAAACGTTGAAGCTACAAATTTATTTTAAAGTTTTATATTTATAAAAATACTCAAATACATGCCTTTGTTTGTGCTTGTGCTAAACACTTTAGGCGTCACGCTTATCTGTTGTTAGGGAAAATTTGAAAAACGCCTTACTTCTGCCTTGACTTATCCGCCAGAAGTCTGTTTTAAATACTTTTTAATCTCAGATGCGTAGGTTTTTGCGGAGCCTTACGGAGGTTGTTTGGTAGGTTTCACCTATTCGCTGGACTCTGCTGTACAAACGTCCTTCAATTTTTGGCTAAAAACTTTTGGCGATATTTGAACAACTTTAAAAGTTTTTAACCCTTAGCTAGATGAAAATTATTATTCGTACTAAGTCTGAACGTCTTAGGTCGACCTTTAAAAAAACTAAATAAAAATACAATTTTTTATCACATTTTTCTTAAGCTGTTACTAAAATAGGTGTATTAAAAGCATCCTGACATACAACTACTGTAGATCAAGACATCTTGAGAGTGTTCACCATTTAATTGAACTGTTGAACTGTAATGGAAGGCATACTGTATGCTTGGTTAAAACATATTTGTGATACATTTTATAAGATTCTATAACTGGCTGACCAGTATATCGAAAAAGTTGACGAAATAAAAGCCAGCAAATCAAACAATTTCCAACCAAATGCAGAAGAAAAAGAAGCTATGAAAAAATGTGATGATGAAAGTCACTGTGTGAATCCAAAACTACTTAAAAATATTGAAAAAAAACTTTGAAACTTTTTTTATTTTCAATAAAATATCTGTTGCACTATTGAAAAATTCTAATATTCATTTCCGATATCGATGTTTGCAAATATACAAGCAAGGGCTAAAATGCTTCAAGAGCTTTTTTCGAAAAAATTAAGACCATTGGGTATTTTTACAGAAAAATAAAAATGTTCAGGTATCAAATTGTTGTTACACGAATTAAGCGATCGGTGGATATAACACGTGGTCACAATGAACCCCGGTAAAATTAGTAATTGAATTTATTTTTCGAATATTTTTGGGTTTTGAGCGGAAATTAAAACAGAAAAAATGTTTGGTATGCGGGATGTCCCATTTTTAGGCCTCGTTCCCTTACGAGTCCTCAATAACGACGCTATGGATACTGACACCAAACGAGTGCTGTGATTCGCCAGTGATGAGGCACAAACAATGACTTGTTTTGAGAAAAACAAAGCATTCTCATTGGCTGGAGTATTCATAGTGTCGTGAGAGAACGAGGCTCTCAAAATAAGACATTCCGTAAAATGTACATAATGTCAATTTTGTCTTGAAATCTGATAAATTTTTCTGTCAAATGTTAAGCAAAATAATAAAAATTTGAAAAATAAATTATAATTTTTAAGCAATGTCTAAAAAAATTTACCGTACCCTTTTTTGGTACAGAAGAAGTCGTACTGAACGATTGAGCTCCGAAAAATATAATCGAATTATTGATAAAAGAAAATCAGTAAGAAAACCTATCTTTGACAAACCCCAAGCTAGAACGTGAGATACATTTTCGAAATACAACATGAAAAATCAGCAGAAATTGAGTGAAAAAAATGACCATAAAGGCTCTCAGCGAATAAAATATAAATTGTATATCTCGCAAACAACAAAATCATGAAAATTAATCATGTCCTTGTTTAGGGGTTAATGACGTTGAAGCTCAATATTTGGGACAACTGCATATTGTAAATCTGGCAAACAAAAATCGCAGTATAAAACTAATCATTTCCCTAGTTTTATCATTCACAATATTTTGTTAATCAGAAAAAGAAAGTAATTTTTTCAATAGAAAATTTGAAAATGGCATTTGCAGGTACATGGAATAAAATCTCATCTAATGGAGGTGAAGCTTTTTTCACAGCTTTCGAAGTTCCAATTGAGCAACTTAAACGAGCAGCTGATGCGAAATTGACAACTGTGATTACCGATAATGGGTCATCAATAGTTCTTCAACGAACTTTCACCGAAAAGAATGGGTAGGTTTATTTATAAAATTAGAATCATGAATTAGAATCGAAAATTACAATTTATCTGAAGCTGAAATTTATTTAAACCCGTGGTCTCAGAATATCTTAGTAACTTTGTACTCAGACAAGTGGTAATCTGCACGTTTTAACTAAAAAATAATCATATTTCCTTGATATATTAAAACCCAATCACTTTGGTAAAAAACTTAACAACGACGGAAGGTGGTTTATTTCTAAAACATCGTTCATATATAGAAAATATAGACATAAAAATTCTGATTTGTAAGGAATAACTCAAAGTTTTTGTTGAATTATTGTTAAGTCGGTGAAAACTCTTTTATAATTATAGGGTACGGCTAATTTCGCACACTTTTCTGACAGTTTTTTAAATCGCTGAACTTGACTTTATGTTTTTGATTATAAAAAACTTGTCATGTGAAGCTGATGCTTGAAAATGATTAAACAAAATCGTTTGCATATATTCATCAAATCAATTCTTTGAACATAAATATCATGACAAGAATGTGGTATTCAAACTGTTTAAAACTCATTCTTACTTATAAATCTTAATCAATTGAACCTTAGATCTGAAATGTTTTTCAAAAATCACATCACACTATTCGCATAATTAAAAAGTTGATTCAGTAATGTCAAGGCAGAAACCAACAATATCACTTTTGGTCAGGAAAATGAGATCGTTGGACCACGAGGAAATACTATCAAGGCAAAAATTACCCGAGCTGGAGATAAAATCACTGCTGATGGATCCGGAGGAAATGCATCCATGACTTTGGAAATTGTCGGTGGAAATTTGGTCGAAACTCTTTCTGGAAAAGGACTAACTTTCACACGAACTCATTCCAAGTGAAACTTTTTAATCAAACTGTAACACTTTTGATCCAATAAATTATTCAAAACTAATAAGCAATACATGTTATATTGTTACAATATGCTGAGTTTTCTTATAAATAGGCCCGAACAGTTAATAGCGGTAAAAATAGGGTGTTTGACGTCGAAACTTATCTTATCAAAAAAATTTAGAAAGTAATCCAGCATAAAAATTTCAGACTAATTTTAACTCACTATTTTCTTTTGCACAAAATATTTTGGTCAAATTTCATATCTTCCCGTTGTTGTTATGACGACAAAGACAAAACTTATTTATAAACAGATTATATGTTAGATGACAATGATCATCGAAAATAAGTTCGAACGCGAAAGTGGAGACCAAGGCCTAGGTTTATTCTTTCGATATATTGATTACACGACTTCCTGGTCGTTATTTGCTAGATTTTTGAACAAATTTTTTAAATAATTTGGCTTTTGAAAACAACTCATCCGATTACATTCTTGGATAGCTCAAACTAAGCACAAATATCTTGTTAATAATAATATAAAAAAATTTGTCTATCGGACCCTTTTTTTTGAGATTTTTGAAATTTTTATTTATTAGTTCTTCTTAAATAATTGGAAGCTGGGTCGGATTTGAACACAATTTTTTATTTTATTATTAACACGATAATCTTGAGCTCAGTCTGAGCTATCTAGGAATATAATCGGATAAGTTGGTTCAAAAGCTTAATATTTAAATTTTGCCAAAATCAAAGCATAACGAACCAGGGACGTGCGCAATCGATGTCATATTTTTTTATTTTACAATGTTCTTGCATGAAGACAAGATTGGTAGGATGTTTCGGCTTACCAGCTTTTTGTCTGATGCCAGTGATCTCACTGCCTAAAAAGCCCTAAAAATACAAAATGACCTGAAAAATTAATTCAAAACTTAGTCGAAATAAAGAATTCTGATTGGTTTGAACTTTTAAGAATGATAATAAAGCTTTAAACTTCCGTAAAAATTAAAACATCTTATTCCTTATGGATTTGTCGTCTTTTACGGGTTTTGATTTTTGTTGGGATTTTTAATCTGACGTCGGACACCCTCAAACAAAAATGTATCAGTGACTAGCAAATGCTTAGCGTTTAATCTTCATAGACTAAAAAATTCATGTTTCACTGGTCTAATTTTTTCTTAATGGCTCAGTCTTTAAAATTGTGGTTTCTTTCATTAAAAAAATCGATGAACTCTCTTTACTTTCAGTTAAAACAACAGTACACCATCCTGACGTTATCTTTATTAAAATTGATGCTTTGCTCTTAATAATTAACAAAAATATCAATTTCAAATTATTTTTGTTAAAATTTATGGTGATGAATCCATTATAACTGAAATATATATTTACAAACGGAGAATAGAAATCATCTGGGATCGGATGATCCGATTCGGATTGTTTCGGTTAGTGAAAACTCGAACCACATCGGATTTGAT
Source organism: Oikopleura vanhoeffeni (assembly GCA_004367855.1). Lineage (NCBI taxonomy): Eukaryota > Metazoa > Chordata > Appendicularia > Copelata > Oikopleuridae > Oikopleura > Oikopleura vanhoeffeni. The sequence continues at coordinate 156,479 of SCLH01000826.1, forward strand.
CGCCAGAAGTAAAAATTGAAATTGTATCAGATTTTATCGAGAGCGGGAAAATCATTCTGTTTTCCGATATAAATCGTTTTTCCGATACCAATAGATCTTGCAATCGTTTTACCTCAAGAAAATAATAATAAAGTTCCTCAGATTGGATTGATTAATATATAATTGTTAACAAGATCGAATCTCATAGAACGTTCCAAAATTTTGGCTCAATATCGTATCATACGATTCGTATGGCATCAGAAAACGATGCGATCTGATAATCCCAATTCAGTCGTATCCTTTTTTTCGATCCTACCCCGGAACTGTTTGTTCAGTTTTATAAGGAAAACATGAATATAATTTTTCAGACAGGCATACATTTTTTCAGACAGGTATATAATTTTTCAACGTAAAAATATAATAATATTAAATTTAGCTGATCGTAGAATGAATGTTATCTTATTTACATAGAATTGAACCGAAATGTATCAACATCCAATATAAGCATTTTTGTACGACTATTTGTTCTTTCAGTTTTCTGGATTTTCTGAATTAAGTACCGTGGATAATCATCAAAGTGAAAAAACTGAAACGACAATTTACTTTTTTCAAAGCAAGTTGAATGATATCATCATCATATTTGCATATTAATTGTGAATGTGCATAATACAATTTGTACATGGCATGTATCACCGGTGCAGACCAAAACGACCGGCACTTGGTCGTTTAAAAGTCAATAAACTTGCGCGGTGGGGGCAACTTTCAGCTGAAGGATGTGAGTTCAAAGGTTCTAACAGCCCACTCATTATATTCTAATTTGACGGGGGTTGACCGAAAGACAGTACTGCGCTTCGGTACTGTGACTACCGAAAGACAGTAACCACAGGATACCACCAGGTGTGGTTGCTATCGAAAGTGCAATTTTGAAAAGTACTGCCTTTCGGTAGGTTGACTACCGAAAGGCGAGTAATAAACTACCGAAACGGCAGTAAAATTTATCACTTTGAAATCTCAGTGTGAGAGCAATTCACACACCAAAATCTCGTCTGATCTGGAAAAGATTGCTAAGATCGGCTAGATCCGATTAAATCACGGTCAAAAAAGAGTTAATCTATTCAAGTTTAAAATATTTTTTTTAAATTTAACTCAAAGGTGTACAAAATGAGTATTTATTTAGGTCATTTGAAAGTGCGGTTTATATTTGAATTATTTCCGGCATCTGTAGTTAGGTACTTATGACTATTCAATAATTATACTTTCAAACGCCTTTTTCTTTCAGAAGGCCGAAATTCATGCGCTCAAAGCGCTGATTGGCTACATCTGCTCTAAGAATATAAGACTTTCTCATTTCCAATAATCATTAAAAAAAATAAAAAATTATATCTGTACCGATACCGAGTTATTAAATCTTGATTCCGGTACACACGAATTGCCATTATTGATTTAAATTGAGAAGGGCAAAACCATCGGTTATGTTTTTATAACTTAAATTTTAAAACCAAAAAAAAAAAAAAAAACCAAAAAAAAGGGAAAAACAAAAGGAAAAAGGGAAAAAGGAAAATTTTTTTTCCCCCCCCCGACATATTCAAAATTTTTCGCAATACCCTGAAAATAAATTTTTATACCCAATATTCATTAATTAATAACAAAAATGATCACTAATTTTCATTATGTTTTTTTTCAAATATTTTTTTTGGTTTTAAAAGGTGATGCGTATACCGCGGTAAAGCGGATGTGAAAACATGATGGAGGCGTACAAGGCCAGAGCGAAGACCACACGAACAAAATTTCATTAAATATTATATAGCCTTTCAGTGTTTTCGATGATACAAACTTACTCTATGAAATCTAATAGGCAACAAAAAAAAAAGTTTTGCTTTAAACATCCTTCTACAGACCATCAAAGTGCTTTCATGCTTTGCAATATAACTTTGCAAGCAGGTAATATACCGTGGTCGTTGTGGGCGTGATGGTGAAATTCAGCACTAAGGCCGATGAGGTCCGTTTTAATTCTCATTCATTTTTTATTGTTCTACTGAGATAACATAGATCTTGGAGTAACTTAAATTCAGTACTAATTCAACTATTTATATAGAAACACGATCAATTTCTTTTGATTTCTTAATAGAATTAGAACGAGGTGAACACTTACTACACACGTTCACTGTGCCGTTTAAATTCGCACACTCCGAAATACAAAATTGATAAACGTTTTTTTAAATTTTCATTTATTTTTTATTGCAGAAACAGAAAGTTGGTTAATTTGAAGTTGAATGATATATTTCACAAGTGTAAACAGAAAGTTTTAACGAATAGTTTTTAAACTGCTCGTCTACTGGAACCTTCAAGTCTCGCAATATTTTGACATGAAGTTCAAATCGTCCGGTAATATCGCATTCTATCACCCGTTTGCGTTTTTTCCCTGACCGATTCTTGGTATTTGGTTTTTCTCCAATAAGATCGAAAATTTTATCATGTTATTTGTCTGGTAGACCGGAGACCCAAAATTGACTTGCAAAGTCAAATGGCCATTTTCAAGAATTATTGTATAATTTCTCATTCGTAGAGTCGCAAATAGCCTTAGTTTCAAATGCCTTGGCAAGTATGTAAATTTGGGTCCAATACTAAAATGTATACAAAGTAAATGTTAATCAGTATATCTTGTCACTATTTGCGATTTGTATACATTTGATTTAAATCGAAACAGTTGAAAATGTATACAAATTGTGAAATGTATCACAATTCGGTGTCTCAAATGTGTATACACTCTGAAATATTCAATTACAGTGTGAAATGTATACAAAATGGTGTCAAATTGTATACAGCAAAACGAGTGAAATGTATACATTTTGTATAGTCAATGAATACTTTGTCCAAAATGTAAGCAAATTGAAAATTCTAAGTTTTCCGAAAACAGAATTAAGAGTAAATATGGCCTGGAAGTTTATTTCGCGAAAATGGAACAGGAGTTCAATGTAAATGAACTTAAATGCAGTACCAATTCTATCTTTGACTAATCTACCAAACAGAGATGTTCAAAAAGGATCAGAAATACGTTAAATTTGTCCAATAATTACAGAACTTAGAAAAAAACTCTTAAAACTTACTGGCACCCAAAACAAAATTTTTTCAAGACTTTGCCGAAATTTGAGACCAGGTCACAGCAACCAGCTTTATGATTCGACTCGAAATGAAATCGAAAAAAAGTTTACCTTGAAGCTTAGTGTCAATTTCGGAGACCTGCTTCGAACAAGCGTCTGATTTTGTAAAAAAAATAATTTAACCAAAAATCACAAAGTCTTCAACAAGGTCATTGATTAGAATTTGTCAAATTGTGGGCAGCCAGCTATATTATATATATTTCCCTATACAACACTTTTGTGAATATCCCGGCCCACCACTTAAAAATCACAACTTGTTTCTAAATCAGGGCCGGGATATACAGGGGGGGCAATATCGCCGAATTTGCCGAAAACTACGCAATTTTGGCCAAAACTTTCGATATGATACACTGGGATTCGAAATTACCTTCAATTTCTTCGAAACTTTTCCATCTAGGGTAAATATCTCTATATCTATATCCTTTTCACTTTTGTTAGAAATGCGTCACAACGTAAAATCACACACGTTAACAGGGAGTAGTGGCTTACGCATTCTAACACCAAGGTTGAATAAAGGGATATATAATCTGAAGAATAATAACCATGGTGAGGAATCCGTTTCGGATTTCCCAAAGTACTTTTCAATAAAATTACGAATTTTTTCATTTAAAAACTCTTTTTCGACACTGGTGGTGGTCTTAAACTTTTAATTAGAATAATTCTTCTTAGCTTAGGGTCGAAACGTTATAAGTATAAATTAATTAAAACGTATGGATATACCGAACTTGAAAATCGAAAAATCCGCCAGTGGTGCCCTAACCTAGCTATATCTCTGAGTTCGGGACTGGATAGTTTTGATTTTCTTACATACTGCATGAAGTTTAACTAAATATCGAAATTAAATCAATTTTGAAAAATTCGGGCCTCCCGGGGGAAGTTTTTCACCGCTGAATTCGTAAAGGTGAAACGACAATGGATTTCAAATGTTCCGATTATCGGCCAAGCAAAGATCCTTTAATTAAATTTTGAGCCGCTCTAGAAGCATTCGGTTAATAAATAATAAACTAGGTTCTTAGCCACACCCTAGAATCCTTAAGAAAATCAGCGTCTTTATGTGCCCAAAAAGGTTATGTACTCAGATACAAAAAGATTAAAAAGATAAATTTAATATATATTTTGGGCAAATAAACTTTCGGCGATATTGGTCCTCCTGTAAACCTTCTGACTGTTTGTTTTTTGCCAAAATTGTTGAACTGATTAGATGAAAATAATATCTAATTATTAATTATTTAAAAATATTACGCAAGTTCATTAACTCATTTTATCAAAAAATGATCGTATCAAAAACTCATTTTTATCAAAAATCATCAATAATCAAAACTTGTTTATTAACATCAAATTTTCTGTTAAATCCAAAATAACTTTGTAATAATAAAATAATAAAGTTCGAAAAAATTTATTTAAATCATAACAATAATTTTTATATAGATTTAATACATTATTTTTATACATTTCACCTATTTTTTTGTATACATTAAACAAATTGTATACATTTATTTGTAAACATTTGAGTTTTGTTATACATTTCACAAGGCAATTGAATAAAGTTTGCAAAAGTTAACATTTAAACAATTTGTATACATTTAACAGTGATTCGTATGTTGTAGAAATTGGTATACATTTCAATTCTTGGGATATAATTGTATACATTTTCAACATTTTTTTGCATTTCAAAGGATTGTATTAATTTTTAATATTTTTTGTAACATTCAATTTTTGTATACATTTTAAACCTTGTATACATTCCGCACTTATACATTTCACTTATGTATACATTTAGTACTGACCCTGTAATTTGCCTTGACTGATTGGCAAAATTATCCAATTTTCTGTAACTAGCCAAATGCGCTGGGAGATTATTAGGAAGTTGCCGACCTATTTAGAGGCTTTTTCCAGTCCAAGTTCAGCCTGTTCTCGAATTCTGAGGCATCTTAAAGATACGGAGCCGCTTTGCGTGACCTTTATTTGATCTAAGTGGCTTTAT
>SCLH01000826.1:161623-179934 GCA_004367855.1 Oikopleura vanhoeffeni
TGGGAGATTAATTAGGAATTGCCGACTATTTGAGCTTTTCCAGTCCAAGTTCAGCCTGTTCTCGAATTTGGCTCTTAAAGTACGGAGCCGCTTTGCGTTTTTTTGATCTAAGTGGCGTTATAGAAATTGTTAAATTAAGTTATAAAAACATAACCGATGGTTTTGCCCTTCATTTAAATCAATATGGCAATTCGTCTGTGTACGAATCAAGATTTATAACGGATCGGTACAGATATATTTATTTTTTTTATGATTATTGGAATGAGAAAGTCTTATTTTTAGGCAGAGTAGCCAATCAGTTCTTGCGAGCCATGAATTTCGGCCTTCTGAAAGATAAAGGCGTTTGAAAGTATAATTATTGAATAGTCTAAGTACCTAACTACAGATGCCGGAATATTCAAATATAACCGCCTTTTCAAATGACCTAAAATAAATACTCATTTTGTACACCTTTGAGTTAAATTTAAAAAATATTTTTTAACTTTGAATAGATTAATCTTTTTTTGACCGTGATTTAATCGGTCTAGCCGTGATTTATGCAATCTTTTCCAGTCAAGCGAGATTTTGGTGGGTGAATTGCTCTCACACTGAGATTTTTCAAAGTGATTAAATTTTCTGCGTTTCGGTAGTTTATTTACGCTTTCGGTAGTCAACTACCGAAAGGCAGTACTTTTCAAAATTGCACTTTTCGATAGCAACCACACCTGTGTATCCTGTGGTTACTGTCTTTCGGTAGTCACAGTACGAAGCGCATACTGTCTTTTCGGTCAACTCCGTCAATCAGTATTATGAGTGGCTGTTAGAACCTTTGAATCACATCCTTCAGCTGAAGTTGCCCCCACCGCGCAAGTTTATTGACTTTTAAACGACCAGTGCCGGTCGTTTTGGTCTGCACCGTGTGATACATGCCATGTACAATTGTATTATGCACATTTACAATTCATATGAAAATATATGTGATATGCATTTCACTTGCTTTGAAAAAAGTAATTGTCGTTTCAGTTTTTTCACTTTGATGATTTCCACGGTACTTATTCAGAAAATCCAGAAAACTGAAAGACAAATAGTCGTACAAAAAATGCTTATATTGGATGTTGATACATTCGGTTCATCTCTTGTAAAAATAGGTAACTTCATTCTACGATCAGCTAATTTAATATATATTATTTTTTACGTGTGAAAAATTATCACCTGTCTGAAAAATGTAGCCTGTTGAAAAATTATTTCATGTTTTCCTTATAAAACTGACAAACAGTTCCGGGGTAGGATCGAAAAAAAGGATACGACTGATTGGGATTATCAGATCGCATCGTTTTTGATGCCATACGAATCGTCATGATACGATATTGAGCCAAATTTTGGACGTTCTATGAGATTCGATCTTGTTAACATTATATATATCAATCCAATCTGAGGACTTTATTATTATTTCTTGAGGTGAACGATTGCCGATCTAATGGTATCGGAAAAACGATTTATTCGGAAAGAATGATTTTCCGCTCTCGATAAAATCTATACAATTTCATTTTTACTTTCGCGATCAAATCGATTGTGGTTCGAGTTTTCCTAACCGAAACAATCCGAATCGGATCATCCGATCCCAGATGATTTCTTTCTCCGTTTGTAAATATATATTTCAGTTATAATGGATTTCATACCATCATTTTACAAAATAATTTGAATTGATATTTTTGTTAATTATTAAGAGCAAAGCATCATTTTAATAAATGATAACGTCAGGATGGTTGTACTGTTGTTTTAACTGAAAGTAAGAGAGTTCATCGATTTTAATGAAAAGAAACCCACAATTTTAAGACTGAGCCATTAAGAAAAATTGACCAGTGAAACATGAATTTAGTCTATGAGTTAACGTCGCATTTGTCGTCACTGATACATTTTTGTTTGAGGGTGTCGACGTCAGATTAAAATCCCAACAAAAATCAAAACCCGTAAAGACGACAACTCAATAGGTAGATGTTTTAATTTTACGGAAGTTTAGCTTATTTCACTTCTTAAAGTTCAAACCAATCAGATTCTTTATTTTCGACTAAGTTTATTGATTTTCAGGTCATTTGATATTTTTAGGGCTTTTTTAGGCATGAGTCTGTGATCCATAAAATGGCTGTTAAGCCGAACATTCCACTTACAATCTTGTCTTTCATGCAAGAACATTGTAAATTAAAAATATTGACATCGATTTCGCGACTTCCTGGTCGTTATTTGCTTTGAATTTTTGGCCAATTTTAAATATTAAGCTTTTGAAAACAACTTATCGATTATTTCTTAGATAGCTCAGACTGAGCTCAAGTATCTTGTTAATAATAAAATAAAAAATTGGTCAAATCCGCACATTGCTTCCAATTTTTTAAAGAAGAACTATTAAATAATTTCAAAAATCTCAAAAAAAGGGTCCGAGTAGACAAATTTTTTTATATTTTATTCACTTACAGAATTTTGCTTGTTTGAGCTATCCAGAATGTAATCGGATGAGTTGTTTTAAAAGCCAATTATTTAAAAATTTTGTTCAAAAATCTGCAAATACGACCAGGAGTCGTGTAATCATATATCGAAAGTAAACCTAGGCCTTGGTCTCACTTTCGCGTTGCGAACTTATTTTCGATGATCATTGTCATCTAACCATAATCTGTTTATAACTAAGTTTTGTCCTTTGTCGTCTTACAACAACGGGAAGATATGAATTTGACCAAATATTTTTGTGCAAGAAGAATAGTGAGTTAAATTGTCTGAAATTTTTATGCTGGATTACTTTCTAATTTTTTTTATTGATAAGATAAGTTTCGACGTCACACACCCTATTTTTACCGCTATTAACTGTTCGGGCTATTATATAAGACACCTGCAGCATATTGTAACAAATTATACATGTATTGCTTATTAGTTTTGATATTTATTGGATCAAAAGTGTTACAGTTTTGATTAACTTTTCATTTTGGAATGAGTTCGTGTGAAAGTTAGTCCTCTTTCCAGAAGGTTTCGACCAAATTCCAGCCGACAATTTCCAAAGTCATGGATGCATTTCCTCCGGATCCATCAGCAGTGAATTTTATTCTCCAGCTCGGTAATTTTTGCCTTGATAGTTTTCCTCGTGGTCAACGATTTCATTTTCCTGACCAAAGTGTATTGTTGGTTTCTGCCTTGACATTACTGAATCAACTTTTTATTATGCGAATAGTGTGATGTGATTTTGAAAAACATTTCGATCTAGTTATTGATTAAGATTTATAAGTAGATGAGTTTTAAACAGTTTGAACCACATTTTGTCATGATATTTTGTTATCAAAATTGATTTGATGAATATACAACGATTCGTTTATTCATTTTTCAAGCATCAGCTTCATGCAGTTTTTTATAATCAAAATAAAGTCAGTTCGCGTTTTTAAAACTGTCAGAAAAATGGATGCGAAATAGCCGTACCCTATCTCTCTCCATTTAGTTACAGAAAATTGGATAATTTTGCCAAATCATCAAGCAAATTTACATACTTGCCAAGGATTTGAAACTAAGGCTATTTGCGACTTACGAATGAGAAATTATACCAATAAAATTCTTGAAAATGGCCATTAGCCTTTCAAGTCAATTTTGGAGGTCTCCGGTCTACCAGACAAATAACATGATAAAATTTTCGATCTTATTGGAGAAAAAACCAAATACCAAAGAATCGGTCAGAGAAAACGCAAACGGGGTGAGAACTTCATGGTCAAGAAAGATTATGCGAGAATTGCAGAGGTGGTCCAGTAGAGACCATTTAAATACTAGTTCCTAAAACTTTCTGTTTTTGTGAAATATATCATTCAACTTCAAATTTAACCAACTTTCTGTTTCTGCAATAAAAAATAAAATGAAAATTTAAAAAACGTTTATCAAATTTTGTATTTCGGAGTGTCGAATTTAAACGGCACATGAACGTGTGTAGTAATAAAGGGTTTCACCTCGTTCTAATTCTATTAAGAAATCAAAGAAATTGATCGTTTATCTTATTAAAATAGTTGAATTAGTACTGAATTTAAGTTACTCCAAGATTTCTATGTTATCTCAGTAGAACAATAAAAAATGAATGAGAGAATTAAACCCGGACCTCATCGGCCTTAGTGCTGAATTTTCACCATCACGCCACAACGACCACGAGTATATTACCTGCTTGCAAAGTTATATTGCAAAGNAAAACACTGAAAGGCTATAATATATTTAATGAAATTTTTGTCGTGGTGGTCTTCGCTCTGGCCTTGTACGCTCGTCATCATGTTTTCACATCCGCTTTACCGCGGTATACGCATCACCTTTTAAAAACCAAAAAAAAATATTTTGAAAAAAAAACATAATGAAAATTATTGATCATTTTTGTATAATTAATGATATGTATAATTATCAGGGTATGCGAAAATTGATATTTCGAACATATTCCACATGTATGTATACTATACGCTAGTACATAAAGAAAATTACGTATTTCAACATTCCCCACATTATGTGTAAATATATAATGATTATTATGACAAGCTCAATTTGAAATCATTAGTTTTGATCTTATTTAAGTAACGATCTTTAAAAGATATTTGTTTCGAAGACAAAATTCGTCTTTTAAATTTATCGCAGGTTCAAGTTTACCAGAAAAATTGATTGTTTTATTATGTCCCAGGCTTGGAGTTTTGCCGCCAAACTTTGGCGGAGAAACATTTCTTGCCATCGTCTCATATTATCGAAAATTAAACTTATCATTCACTAACACGTGACAACTGTGTCTGGTGACCTATTGGTGGGCCCCTGGTGAATAATCGTGTTATGTGATTGGTCACCAGTGACACTTATCACAAGTAACTAAATAATAACGCACAAGTATAATTTTCGATATGTCTGCTTTACGAATAAAAATAAAATTTGACTACACGTGAGAGTATAAATAAGACCCAAAATTTCAATTATTCTTATTGCAAAAACTTGAGTCTAAAGATGCTAAAGCGATACGCAGGTTGAAAATAAATAAATATTCAAATTAGATATTAGTTTGATTTATTTCTGGCATTTGAAAGGCTGATTTGTTATAGTACACAGGTTCCAGCTTTCCAGAAGTGCTTCGAATACCATTTCTATCGTTTCTCCGCTTCTAGAAAATTTTACATTTTCAAAAAAATTAGAGTTGGTTAGTTACTCAGAATATAGATTCTATATTTGTTTTTCTACAGAAAGAAAGTAACCTTTGAGCGAGTTTTTCGTGGAGCTTTTTCGGTTCGGTTACAGTAGCCACAACAGTTCAGATATATGAAGAACGCTAAAATATAATTATTTGGTGCAGAAAAAATAGTGGAAGGTTTTTGGAATGATAGCTCTGCAAAAGCAAAATCAATATTTTAAGTTATTAAGAGCTGAGAGTCAACGCCTGACTCACAGGCCCTAAAGGGCATGGCCCTTTTACCTTCTTTTCACCAGTTTTTTCAAAAACAATTTCACTTTCTCATAACAAATGATCAAGAATCTGAATAATAGTGGAGAGTAGGGTCCCTGATACAGTAGGGTCTCTGATACCCCTTTAAGAAGAAGGTTGTTATTTTCTGGTTTGGTCTAGTACATTCGTACTACTTAACGTACATAATGTACTAGACCAAACCATAAAATAACAACCTTATTCCTAAAGGGCTAGAATATACTAATATACTGTGTGAATCTTTATCACAATTTTATTATTTTCTCGGCCCTGATTAAGAAACGTACTGTAATTTAAAGTAGTAGGGCCGAGAAAGTCACAAAAGTGTGGTAAAGACATATATTTGTATAACTCGCTGATGTCTCATCGCTGTGTTATGTGTGGTTTACTCACTCGAGAGCGCCGAAGGCTGAAATCGAAGGAACCTGTCCCATATCCTCTTTATCACACTTTTGTTAATATCCCGGCCCTACTACTTAAAAACACGCTATGTTCGCGTATCAGGGCCGGGATATTTACAAAAGTGTCATAAAGGGATATATATTATATAATCAACTTTATTAATTCCGCGAACTGACGAAGGCAAAACTAAAGGCCCCAAGAGAGCTAAAGTAACATTCTTTTCTACATTATTGAATCATGTTTTCTGTCACCGATATTAGAAAATCTACGATGGTTATATTTCTTGTAAAATTTTCAAACCGATTTGATGAGTTTGTTATTGACACTGAGTTTATTTTAAGGAAGCTTGCTTTAGTGAAAATGTTTTTGTGGTCCTATCAATTTATTTTTTCAAATTTGCTCCAGTGCGTTTGCAGCAATGATTAAGTAACTCCTATTAGTCACTTGTTTTAGTGAATTGTTTTTAGCCAAACTTTAGTCATAGCATTTTTCAGTCACAGGTTTTTGGGGACATTACCCCTTGAACTGATTATGAACCACTCATTTAGTTTTTGATCGATAAACGGTCTCAAAAATGAATTTGAAGACGTAAAACGAAAAATTTGTTGCGTAAGGTTTTTCAACAAGCTTCGGAAATCTCAGCGTAGATTTAATTTCATTAAATCGAAATTCAGACTTTTGGTCTTTTTTCGAGTTCCAAGACAAAGATTCCGGGTAAATGGTAAAATGTAAAAAGTGAAATTGTAAAAAAAANAAAAAAAATTAAAGTGCAAAAATTAGATATGCAATTAATTCCAAATGCATATAAAATTAGCTGACACTGCACTTAATGTAATTCTCTATCAGATGGTACCATATTTTCTCAAAATACTGTGATTTGTTGAGAATTATGATGCCAATTCCAGCGTTTTACATTTTACCTGTTTAACATTTCACTCTTGACCCGATTCCATCAACAACCATTTTTAAACTAAATGAACATAATTTTTGCACAAAATTGCGGTTGAATTTTATCGCATAATAAAAATTATTTTAAATACCCAGGGTTGAAATAACTAACTCCGATATTTTAAAGAGCAATTGCTTAGTGGGAGGAAAAAAATCGTATTTTCCTTTTATCAAAGTATCTTTAATAAATGATAAGAAAAATAATACATGTTTGTCACATAATTGTGTCAGTCAACCAAATTTGAACTGACACCTTGTTCAAAACGTGCATGAAAGTCGTTTTCATTAACTCGATAAATCGAACTCAGATAATTCAAAATTACCAAATAAATTCAAATACAGATTATCTGTAGATGATAATTTCTTCGTTCTGATCTCAAATGTTTATCGTCAAGGCTTTTAATAAAATGTGCTCTAGCAATATATTGATTACGGGGCTCCTGGTCATTTTTTACTAAATTTTTAGACAAAAATTTTTATGTAATTCAGCTTTTGCTAACAACTCATCCGATTGAATCATTAGATAGCTTGAACAGAGCACAAATATCTGGTTAATAATTGAATTTAAAAAATTGGTCCGAATCTGACGATTGGTACCAATATCTCACACATCATATCCCGCTTTCACACTTCGCAGAATATTTGGGTCCTTCTACTCGATAACACACTAGTCAGTGTGACACTGTAGTACAGCAGGGCTTGAACTTTACATAGTGTACACTATAAGTGTGAAAGGTGATATGGAATAAAAGGGTCCAAGTGTTTATCATGGAGGTTTTTTATAATTAAGTCGAAAAAATAATTAAAAAAATCTGAAAAAAAACCTCTGAATTATTTCAGATATGAATCACTAAGTCCGTTAATTTGCTCACAAATATCAAGAATTATGCAAAAACAATATCAAAATATACTTCTGACGCTCATATCCCTTTATCACTTTTTGATTAATCTAATAGATGTAAGTTGAGGGAGCCAATCCTGACACTCCTAAGACCCCTTCTAGCCACTCATGATGCCGCTTTCTCTTCCTTTCAGCCCACATCTATTAGATTAATAAAAAGGTGATGAAGGGATATTGCCGAAAATTAAAATATCGCCGATATGTTTTTGAGTTTTTACTTAAAAAATTAGTTTTCGTGCAATTAAGCCTCTCTCTGTAGAAATACCGTATAGACTAATAAGAGGTCTCCCTAGAAACTTCTATAGAACAGAAAGAAGGAAAGAGAAAGAAAGAAACGCAGACATTGTTGCATGCGGTGAAGCAGGGTTGTAAAGAGGATGGCTTTTTGCGTGGTTTCTATACTCTTTTTGCGAAGGGTTATGCCAAAAAATGGGGATGGGGAATTCGATCTGGAATGATTCCTTTACAACCCTGCGCTGAAGCTCCTTCCATATTCCCCAATTCTGTGATGAACTTTACGTTAATCAACCTCCTCAAGTTGTCCGGATTTCGAAAGACACATTATTAGTATTGTTCAGTTTATGTTAGAAAAATTGAAAGTTTTTTGACATTTCTAGTATTTAAGCATTTTCATGCTATTGAGCTCCCGGTTCATAAAAATCATAAAATTTTTAATAATATCAGTAAAAAAAAATTCAGGGATTCTTGTCTGTATCATAAATGTAATAATTAAATGTCACATGTGCAATTTTGACAACTTTGAGGTCTTATAAAATGCTGTTGAAAGATTTTTCTAGTATATTAAAGCCAAGTAAAATCTCCTTACAGCATTTTATAACCAGACTGTGATAAACGGATAAACGTAACGTATCAGGGATCGGATTTTCCCGGAACGCAGGTCAGGTCAGTTCGGTGCGGACCCGACTTGGAAATGTAGTCGACCTTTCGACCTGCAGAAATTCCGATCTCTGTGATACAGGGTTTGTATACGTAAAATAATATCTGAGCGATTCCCGCTACTTTAGTCCAAAAAATGAATACAACTTTAGAAAAGTTGATATTTAATAAATATACCCGAATAACTATTTTATCATAGTTTATACGCGAAACAAATGTCAAGTTAGTTTGAGTAAGAGTGCAGTCAAATAAGTTTTATAGGGATTTTCAAATTAACTGTAGTTATATGAGTACATTCAGGATGTAAATCTCATCTTAAAACAAAGGCTTCTTGTCAATATTTGCATGTGCAGGTTTGCAGCGGTGACGTAGAATGAAAAAAGAAGGAACAAGAATGCCCAAATCAATATTTTGACAACGTAATTAGTTCTGGTGCCTCGATGGCACTTTTTAATATTCCTCGAAGGGCCTTTTGAAGCATAAATTTAATTTCAAATTTCTTTACATCGCTATTTACTATTTTAAACCGGTTTTCCCGATTTTTTTAAATAGACCCCAAAAACAATCGTACACATTGTGTACCACATTGTGTAGTACACAAGAAAGAAAACATCTTTCATTTTGTTGACATTTATTTTAATCCATCGGGTGAATTCAACTACTTTGAGAAATATTTTTTAAAGACGTACAATACAAACCGGGAAAATTATACAGTGAGCGATCTCTCGCTTAAGGGGGTGGTCGTCGCAAAATGAGGCTCTAGAAACAAATTTTCTCAATTTTATTTTGATGCCTTTTTTATGAAAATATGGAAAATTACGAGCATTTTGGTACCTGTTTTATTTTAATACATGGCTAGGTAAGCACTTTTTGATGAGTTCAAAAATATTTCGTATAAAAAGGTAAAATTTCTTGATTTTTGGAAATTTAAAACAGGATTTACAAAAAACGAGTCAGAAATTTAGACAAAACTCAACTTGGTGTTTTGCACGTACTCTTCAGCTGCACATTCATCTAGGTTTCAAATTCGTGACTTTTAGATCCAGGGAGAAGATACATTTTGATTGAGACCCCTAAACAAGGGTCAAATACAGTTTTTTGGAGATACTGAGAGCAAATTCGAGAATTTTCAAAAAAACTCAACTTGGTGTTTTGCTCACGTTCTGTCCCGTATTTGAGTCATAAAATCATTGTTGTACCCTAAAACTCAGGGAGGAGATACAATTTTGAAAACATAATTCCGTTAATTTTGTAAGCACGTTTCTGGATTAGACGAGCATTCGTCCACTTTTGATTTAATTTTTAAGATGCAAGATTTGTTCAAATATATAAGAAGAGGTAATGCTTTGGTCGACAATTTGTACTTTGCTAGAATTTGGGTTTTTCCCCCCCCCCCCCCCCCCATGAAATACCCATTTTTTGCCTTAAAAATGCGACGACCGAAATTTTCGCTAAATTTTCCGATAACTGTCAACCTAGTAGTCATATTATCTTACAAAGTGAAAATCAATTTCCATTAGCCGTTTCCGAGATAAAAGACATTAGTGAATAACAGGTTCTAGAGACTCATCTCCCACTCTGGTGCGGTGGTGCTATAAAAAACCTGTTTTACTTTGGTCGAAGCACAAAACGATAATTTCTTAAGGCTTTCAAATTTAATCTTTCGTTTGGTTTCTGACCCAACAAAAAATCTAAAATGTCAAAACCGTGAGTACCCTTTTTAAGGTACCGATAAGGGTTCTGAGAATGTAAATGGCTGGTTGAACTGGTTATTTGTAACCACTTTTTAACAGTCCTGGTAACTTGGGTAAAAATAACGTGAAAAATATAAAAAAAATATGTTTGTAAACACTTTCATAATTATAAATCCCAATATGTTTTGCACAATTAGTAACAATTCGAAGCGCTATACAAAGAAAACAAGTTCAAAAATGCCAAGACAATTTTGCCTCAAGACAGCCTAAAATCGAGCAGAAAATACAAATAAGTTGAAAATTCAAATAACACGGAAACATAAACAAGTTGACCAATGTTGGCAGAAGATAATTAGTTTCGGTCAGGATGATCGTAAAAATGAAAGAACAGAACTTCGGAAACATTGCAAAACCTCTCTTATATATCATGAAAATATAAGTTTTATTAAAGCGAATACTTAGCCAATAAATAGGTCACAACACCTTTTTGGATTTGTTCATTTAGTTCATTTTTTTATCACAGATACTGCGCGCACGCTATAATATAAAGTAGCGTGTTAGATACATAACAAATAATAAAAGGCAAATTTTTTAATAAAAGGGGATGCACCGCTTTAAATATACTTTTTCATATCAGTTTTTCACAGAGAAAATTCCATTTTGGCATTTATTGATATTTTATTAAATTCTTTAATACGCGAATTTAGATGAAACTCAAGATAGATTGACTTAACGTACGCGAATAAAGATTTTTATAAAGTCATCAATAGATTGTCCAGTCCCGAATTCCCCATACATATATTTTAATATAATTTTCAAAAAAAGAAACTTTATTTGTGGCTGCAAATGACATGCAGAAACCCCTTAAAGCGAAACTTAGTATTCATGTATATACTGGCCAATAGTGACGCGCAACTTCCACTCCGCACCTGCAAACGCTCCTAATTCCGTTTTGGTATACTTAATAATAAACACTAGATTGTTGACTTAACTCCAAAAAAATATATTTATAGAACAAAACATATCCCTTTCAACTTTTTAGAATGCGTATGTCACAACTTAGAAACACACCTCAAAAGAGTAGTGGCTACGCATCTTAACCAAAAGTAATAAAGGGATATATGATGAATTAAGTTTACCGATTCCGCAACTTTCTTATCAACACAGGAAGCAAAAAAGCGGACAAACCACGTGCTTTTCTCAATCAATCAAAAGCGCAAACGTTAAAGCTAAAAGTCTGAACTAACATGTGTCGCAAACTCGTGAGAAAAAGAAATTGTCTAATCACTAAACAATTGAATCCACGCAAATTAGGCAAATGATAATACTTTATACAAATATATTTTTTGAACGTCTCAAAGATTCTTTTTACAACTCATCTTTAGAAAGTATTTAAATTTGAAGGTAAATAAAATAGGAAGCTGATTGCGTAAGAAGTTATTTACTTACTGGTTTTTAGTCTTAGGTACCTAGAAATAATTACCAAAAAACTTGTCACAAAAAACAAGAACGTTGAAGCAAAAACTTAATTATACATGTTATCTATATCAGACTTTTCTATTTATATAAAAAAGTCGTTGAAAATATTTCTGGCTCAATATTTTTATTAAAAATTGAGTAACACTAATTTGAAGTAACTCAAAACACACACTCATCAACTGTTTAAAATTTTATTCACTTCATGCAAAACACAGCTGTGTCATTCAGTTTAAGCAAGCTGTTTTTCCCTCGAACGTTTAGTTAAATAATACTGATGAGCTATAAAGCGAAACGTCATAATAATTTTTTAGTTTACACATTTAAACCTCAAAGTACGACAATTGCATCGGATGAGGTTTGTGTGTGGACTGGAGCTCATGTGAGCAATTGAAATTCGCTGTTACTTGACAATATTAAGGAATTATACAAATTGAAAAATGCATATTAAAGTCAAGTGACGAGGATATAACTGGTAACAACAAAAAAATACAAAACGTTATATTCAAATTTTCATCCAGAAAGGACACTTTCAAAATATCATTCACTTTAGCTTTTTAACTCTCAATGCTAAATACAGTCCACATTCTCAAACACATTATTTTTTTTTTTTTTTTTTTTTTTTTTTTTTTTTTTTTTTTTTTTTTTTATTAAATTCTTTGGGAGTGTAAAACACCAATGCACTATCGAAATGCCGAGCTCTGATTATGTGTTCTCCAAACTTTAATCGCCTGAAAATAGAAAAATCTCTTATTGACATCCAATGGAGATCTCCATTGAGAATTCTGTTTAATCATTTTTCGGTAAGTAGAAAATCAAAAAAATATGAGCCGAAAAATTTGGGCGTTTGACTGAAGTGTAAAACACTGAAACGTTACCAAATCGGCATCACAATTGGTATGCAGTATTGAAATTTTTTCTCTGAATTGTGATAAAAAATTCAAACGGTTATTGAACAAGCACCAATTGGCTCGAGTAGCAAGAAATTTATAACTGTTTGTGTTCAATTTAAACGGTCAGAAAGACGTCGATGCATAAAAATTTATAATTGATTTTCGAAAAATTGTCAATGTAATTAATAAAAAGACACTTTGGAATTCTTGCATATTATCACTATTCATCACCCAAACCTTCTAATAAGGGTTGCTCATATAAATCTACCATTCCTTATTGGATATCAATTATGGGGGCTCTGGTCATTTCTTACTAGATTTCAAGTCAATATTTTAAAATAATTCCGGCTTTTGAAAACCAGACTCATTCGATTTTATTCTAGACTAGCTCATTCTGAGCCATAAATATCTGATTCATCGAAAATTTAAACATTTTTTTTAAATTTTAACTAAGATTACTGAAATTGTTGAATTATTAGTTTTTCTTCGAAAAAATCGCGAAACAAGTGGTCAGAGTTCGAACCAAAATTATTATTTTATTATTAACAAGATGATTTAATGCTCAGTTTGAGCTATCTAATAATGAAGTCGCCGGCCATTTGGATCTTCATGTTAACGTGGTTTGTGACTCCCTGGTTTAAAAAATCAAAATAACTTACCAAAAATAATAAGTCCCAATACTGTCCAAAGAACTACAAAACAAAACATAAGGCCGAACGAACCATGATCCTTCAAATATCATCATTATTAACCATCATCAATATCATCATTATTAATCAATCCCTAGAAATAATTTTCGAATTTCCTGCCAATGTTGCGATTTTTTTCTCTAAATCACATAAATTTAAAAATTTTCCGCAGTTTGAAAAAAATTTGTGTCAAATTCAATAACTCATTATAGCAAATATGTTCTCCTCGATGCTCACGAATAGAAAGTAAAAAGGGTTCAATTCCCGAAGGGATTCGCTCTTTTAAAATATTATTATCGCTTTGAAATAACGATAAAAAATAGCGGGAGAATGCCCTGAGGCCAATTGTGGTTCTCTTCGTTTTTTCTGTTTACTCAAGCATATTGATTTATATAAATGCAATTTTTTAATGACCCTCCAAATAATGATGAGAGATTTAATCAATTTTCTAAAAGCTGATATTTTAAACGAAAAATGTATTTGATCAGTTAAAAATATACTTTAACTTAGCATTCGAAAACTAAGAGACAACTGATAGTTTTTGTCGGTGATTTTGATCGATCCCGATTTGAAAAATACGATTTTATTGATTTTTTAACCTAAAATTAATGTCGAAGAAATAAATACTGGATTGTAACTGGGATACCAGATATTTGAACAAAGTAATAAGGCAATACCGTCATGTATGTATGAGTTGGCTGAAAGGTAGCGGAAATAATTATCAGTCATGTCTAAGTAAATAACACCCGGCCCAATATCACCGAATTTGCCCGATAAAAACTAACGCAATTTTTACGAATTTTAGCTAAAATTATTCCAGTTACAAAATCGCCGAATGTGCCAAAAATCGCCAATTTTTTTATAGTTTTTTTTACAAACAATCTCATGAGCGTCATGAATGGCGTCATTTCAAGATTTAATTTTCCCAAATTTACTCATTTCAACTTCATTTGACGACTTTCATTTCGAACGCCTACGGGTTTGTTCATTTTTAAGCAAAAAATGTTATTTTATGTTCCCATATGATAGGGCCATACTCCTTATTACGACTTGTGTAAAGATCCCGGCCCCTGATTAAGGAAACTTTGTGGTGTTGTTAATAGGAGGGCCGAGATATTACAAAAGTGTAAATAGGGATATGCTGAATGTGCCGATATCCCCGAATTTGCCCAATATCGCCGAAAATTTTAAGCCAAAAAACTTTCGCGAAATTGGGCCCCCAACCTGTATTTCTCATTATTAAAATTAAAAATCTCAAAGTGTAAATTTATAACTTTCATTTTTAGTCAATTTAAATCAAACTACAAGTGCTTATGATTCCTTAATTCCCGTCAAAATCAAACGGGCTGAGTCAAATGTATGCATCATAATTAAGGCTACATAATTAATCAAAAGAACAAATTATACATAAAAATTTTAACCTCATGTTCCTTTGTAGCATAAATGACCATCTTTCAATCACAAAATACCATGCTGTAACCTTAAATCTAATTATTATTTTTTGGTTTATTTATAAAAATTATCCCACAAAAGAAAAAAAAAAGGGTTTTTTAAATCAAATTTTTTAAATTTAAAACCCTTCTTTTTCTTCTCCTTGGAATTTTTTTTTTTTTTGCTCATCCAATTGTGAGATTCAACACTTATTTTATAAGCAACGTAAGATTTTGCAGAAATTACAGCTTGTAATACAGCCTGAGTTTTTTGTATTGGCGATTTTTCTCCAGCCGGCCTAAGAAAGCGTTTGCCGAAGAAAGAAAATCGCCCAAATTTGCTGGAGAAAATCGTTTTAGCTACATTTGAATAAATATATTACTTTATTAAGGGGTGGGCGTCGTAATTTGAGCTCTTTATTGAAAGAAACGCTTGGGTGTTCCAGAATTGGACTCAGCACCTGTGGTGTGATGTAACAATTTGAGTTTTGAGATGTGTAATCGTTTAGACGAAAGATATGTCCTACAAACAAATATCCTCAGATTTTTCACAACTGCCCTAGAATGATATGAGGCGGGATTGAAAGGTACCAGATTAACGACGCCCACCCCCTTGAATAATATTTGATTGATTATTCAAACTGAAGAGAGATGAGGGAAAAATAACTTTGAAAATGGTCGCGAGAGAATTTCAACCAAAAATACAAATTATTTGAAGATGTTAAACAATACACCGAATAAGCTTGGGTTTGTGGAAAATATTTCGAATTGAAACCTTGTAATCGCCTCAACACCACTAAACGTATAATCGAAGTTGCTTTACCAAAAACAACCCGTAATGTTTCGATCTCAACTCCAAGCTTAATCGAACTCTCACGGAAAAAATGTTCAAAAACTGCCTTAGATAAATTAAATTAACTTTTAATCGAAAAACCTTACAAACAATTAAAAAAATTGTTCCATTGTTGAACACTAATAGAAATACTAGTCCTGATTGGTTCAAATTAATTAAATATCAAATGGCGAATTTTTTCAACCGGAGAAAAAAATCGCCCAATAAGTCACGTGTTACTATGAGTCATATTTTTTGCCCAATTTGGACGGTAATTCAATCTCCCTGTCCTAGCCGCCTGAGAAAAAATCGCCCCAATTAAAAAAACTCAGGCTGTATATTTCTACTTTTAAAATATCAAATTAAACTTCAAATTTCGAAAATATATAATTAGTTTTTTTTACATGCAGTTTTTACAATTTTGAGGTCAGGAATAATCTCATTAATAGCAATTAAATAGAGCACAATTTTTATCGAATCTAAAATATATTAATTCTTTAACTATTATTGAAACAAACAGGTATCAAAAATACAGTTAATACAGTTTCTAGTAATTGGAAAAACTTTAATTTTATTGTTTATTTAAATCCGACAGGGGCTCATAATTTAACCAAGAACCAGGGACCTCAATTCCCATAAGGGGGTACACGCGCTGAATTGATTTTTTTTAATTAAAACGAGCCACCTAAGGCTTCTGGAAACTAATAAGATCAGCTATTTAAAGACTAGCGTTGGCTTGAAATACTATGTGCATACACTCTCAGACACATTAAAGAAGGACAGAATGACCTAAANAGTCTGTAACTTGGGATTAAAATGATCAAACGTGAAAATAAAAAAAAATATTGTTTTGTAAACACTTTTCATAATTTTTATAAATCCAAAATGTTTTTCAAATTAGTAACAAATTCGTTAAGCGTATTACAAAAACAAGTTCAAAAATGCACAATTTTTGCCCAGCAGCTTAAAACTCGAGCAGGTAATATACAAATAAGTTGAAAATTTCAAATAACACGGAAACATAACAGTTGACCAAATGTTGGGCAGGAGATAATTAGTTTCGTTCAGGTGATTCGTAAAAATGAAAAAAACAGAACTTCGGAAACATTGCAAAATCTCTCTTATACATAAAGCATAAAATAAAGGGAATAACACGCCTACGTTTTACTATAAATTCATATCTTTTTGCTTACACGCCTACGCTTTTTTTGTCAGCAGCATTCCCTGAACTTTAAAAGGGCAGTATATCATGAAAAATAATTTTTATTAAAGCGAAACTTTTAAGCCAATAAAATGGTCACAAACCTTGTTATGGAATTTGTGTCAATTTATGTTCATTTTTTTTATCACAGATACTGCGCGCACTGCTATATTATGGAAAGTAGCGTGTTAATTACATAACAAATAATAAAAGGCCGANCATTTCTTTTTATCACAAATACTGCGCGCACTGCTGTATTATGAAAAGTATCGTGTTAATTACATAACAAATAATAAAAGGCCGATTTTCCTTTAATAAAGAGGATGCACGCTTTTAAATACACTTTTCACATCAGTTTTTCACAGAGAATTCATTTTTGTCCTTTTTATGATATTTTTATTAATATTTCTTTAATACGCGAATTTTGGATTAAACTCAAAAAATAGACTTTAACGTCGGAATAAAGATTTTTTATAAGTCATTATAGATTTGTCAGACCCGATTCACCCATACATGATAATTTTATATTATATTTATCAAAAAAAGAAACTTTATTTGTTCATGAAAATTGACATGCAGAACCAGGAGTACTGGTCGCATTTTAAGGTCAAAAACAGGGTTTTTAGCGTCGCCTCAATGAACTACTAGAAACAGCACGAACATATGGGTTTCAGTTTAGGAATAATTGAACAATAAGCTTGCTTCCACAAAACAAATCGGAGGTCTCTGATTGGCCAACCAATCAGGAACGACCTTTCAAAAGTAGCAATATTTTCATTTCAAAAGCCTACTCCTCCCTGAGTTTTGAAGATAGAAAATACTTTGATAGCTTTTATTGATCACAGAAAACGTGAGCAGAGCCCCGAGGTCCGTTAAACTCATAAAAATTTCATCCGGCGCTTAAATGGGCAAAAAACTGGTTTTTGGCCTTATTTTGAGTGCCTCGGGAAAAATACTACTCCTCCCTGGATTTTGACGGCAGTAACCTTAAACTGGTATGAATACGATCCTTAAAAGGGGGTTCTGAATGTAGATTTGCTTGCACAAGTAAACTTTTTCTATATGATAAATTGAACAAACAAAATATCAAACCCAGGTAAATCGGGGCTTAGGAATCGATTGCAACTAATAAAAATGCTCTATTTTAGATCTTCTATCCGAAATATTACTATTTTAAAAAACAATTTAAAATTCGTACTTTTATTAATTATAAATGCTAAAATTGAACTCTCCGTGAAAATTGAGCAGAGGAAATATGTTTAAAAACTTTTATCTGCATAATTGAAAGAAATAAGACTTTCTTATTATTTATTATGATAATAACACTTGACTTATCAAAGGAGTAGAGGTGCGCGTTCTTTGATTGATCAATTAAAATCAATGCCAATTGACACAAATTCCATACTATAGTTTGTAAGCATTTTATTCGCTTAATATTTTCGCTATAATAAAAATCATTTTTAATAATATATAAGAGAGATTTTTCACTGTTTACGAGAGTCTTTTTT
>SCLH01000826.1:182831-212545 GCA_004367855.1 Oikopleura vanhoeffeni
CGTCTTCTACAGCGTGCCAATAGGTTAACACGTAAAAAACAATTATTAAAATGCCCCATGGTTGCGGTGTCCGCCGGGATTGAGTCAAAAAACTAACTGGAGAAATTGACCATTCGATTTTTCGGAAATCTTGAGCATATAGAATAAACATAACCCAGAAAGATCAAAAATTGCTCGAAATATTCTCACTGTGATCCCTTGAATGACCTAAGTAACCTTTTGTATAAAAATTTACATTGGCAATATGAATGTTTTCCAGATTTTACTCGTGGGAGCTTTGAAATATTTTTAAGTGCGGTTTTGTAATAAATTTTACAAGAAAATTCGAAAATAATAATCGGGGTCAAATTGGAAGAAAAAGTGGAAAATTTTTTTTTTGCCAGTTTTTGAGGTCAAGTTTGAACAAAAATTAAAAAATATTTTTTCAGAATTTTCCGAAAAAAACATTTTTTAATAACCACTGGACATAATTTTGTAGCTGTACGGAGTTAAAACCTCAGAAAATTCCTGGCGGACACCCTACCCATGGTAAAGCTTTGAATTATTTTAAATGAAAATTTTTTGATTTTTTTAGACAATATTTCATTAATGAAGATTATTGAAAAGAGGTGCAACAAGAAGACTATGATTCAGGATTATGATTCCGATATCATGAGCGAGAAGTAAGAAGCAAAGAACTTCGTCAAAAAAATAGCGGATAAATTTCATTTTTTCTTTTCCTTCTAATATTTTTCTCCATCAATATCAAATCAAAGTTAGATCAATTAACCAATATTTTGCATTTTGAGAGTTGCACCGGGTGGTTAGGCTAAAGGCCCTTGACGGATGGCGTAAAACAGTATTAAACTAGAAAGCTCTAGTTTTCATCATTGAATTTTTCATAGCTGCTGTTATTCGGAACAAATTGCTTGTTCAGGATTGAAGTGACCCAAAACGATATGAGATGTACTAGAACAAGGAAATAAGCGTCCCTGATTTGCCACAGGCGGTCTTCACATCCCTCGCTCGCTTAAAAATCCTATCTTCTCACCAACACTCCACATTCTCTCTCTCTCTTCTTTTCACTCTGAACAGGAAAATCTCCATTGTTGTAAAATAATAATTTCTGATTTGCGTGGTTTTTGCACAATCTCAGAATTGTGTTAAAATATGTTTAAAAATTTTATTACGCAATCGAGAGTTAAACAAGCTAAATTTAGCATAGTTAAAATCGCCCTCTGGCCATGAAATTATTACAAAATAATAGTTTTTCTATATCAGTTTATTCTCACGGTTTGAATTAACATATGCATTTTCATAATGTTTCCACGCTGCTATATCCCTTTATCACACTTTGTTAAATGGTAGCCACAAACGTTAAAATCCACGTGAAAAGCGTAGTGGTACGCATTGTAATCAAAAGTGTGATAAAGGGATATTTCCAAAGTTATGGCGATTTTTAATTTGAGCAATAAGCTAGGTTTAACACCCACACCCTTAAGGGGGTCGGTGCATTTAGACAGATTTGCACTTTTTTCATTTTTTTCTCTTGATAGAAAACTTTTTGCCACTTAAAATTTTCAAATAAAACTTTTTCGAACACAACTTGCCACTTTTAAGTTTACTTTGTACTAATCTGAATTTCTTCAGATTGATTATTTTACGTTTAGTTAATCGTCTTTTGAAAAAACACTCAAAAAACGCTGCGTTTGCTATAGAAGTGTATAAATTACAGCAAAAATTCAATTTTTTAATTTATTTATTAATTAGAAGCCTGTGAAACAGGTGCATGTCGGACCATCTGAAAATTTAAAATTTTTTGTCTTTCACACGATCTTTTACTCTAAAATCGAAAATTAAATATTTTGATAACAGACAAAAAAACCGAATTTAGAACCAATCGAAAGAAATTATTTATTTTTTGTCCAGTCGTAGTTAAATGAATACATAATATTGAATGGTCGACAGGTACGGCTTGACCAATAACGTCTCCGGTGAAATAATTTTTTTATAAATTCTTGATTAAAAAGTGGCTTCTTGATTCTTTCTCGGCATATACCGTATTTTCATTTCAAAAATTATGGATTAAGGAGTACTGGTCGCATTTTAAGGCAAAAACAGGGTTTTCAGCGCGCCTCAATGAAATACTAGAAACAGCACGACATATTGGGATTTCATTAGGGATAATTGAACATGATCTTTGCTTCCACAAAACACATCGTATTGCCTCTGATAAGCCGACGATCAGGAACGACCTTCAAAAGTGGCACTTATTGTTCACTTCAAAAGCCTACTTCCTCCCTGAGTTTTAAAGATAGAGAATCTTTTTGATAGCTTTTATTGACAGAGAACGTGGCAGAGCCCCTAGTGAGTCTTTACTCAAAAAAAATTTCATCCGGCGCTTAAAATAAGCAAAAAATGGGCCAAAAAAAAAAAAAAAAGTTTTTTGCTCATTTTAAGCGCCGCGATGAAATTTTTTGAGTTAAAACTCAAACAAGGGCGCTCTGCCCACGCTTCTCTGTGTCATAAGCTATAAAAGTATTCTCTATCTTTAAAACTCAGAGAGGGTTAGGCTTTTGTAGTAGTGAAATAGTTGCACTTTTGAAAGGTCGTTCCTGAGTGGGTCGGCTTATCAGAGGCCTCGAGATTGTGTTTTGTTGAAGCAAGATCAGGTTCAGAGTAGTGCGTGAGAGATCTGAAATTCAGTGATGGTCGTGCTGTTTCTAGTATTTCATTGAGGCGACGCTGGAAAACTCGCTTGTTTTTGGCCTTTAAAATGCGACCAGTACTTCCCTTAAGAGTATGAACAGAGGCGACTGTGGTATGAACGAGAACGATTAGTGAGATTATATAATAAGTAGCTAGTGCGTGTATTTCTCAGCTAATGATTCCCAAAAATAAGTATAAAAATTCTGAACCAGAAATTGATGAAATTTTTTCAAAAATATTTCCAAATAGTTTCGACAAAAAATCCCAAAAAATGTTTCATTATGTTTTTTCAAATATGCAGAGAAAAATATGTGGTCTAGCTCTTACGCGAAAGGTTAAATGTGGCCATATGAAAAGTTTTTTATTGGGATTTGAAACAATAATGGGAAAAATATTTAAACAAAAAATAAAGCATTTTTTGATAATGTCGGAGAACATTTTTCAAAAAATTTTAATTCGAACTCAAAAGTTCTAAAAAGCAATTAATTCGAAAAATTCGGGTAGGTACAAAAGTTGCCCGGATTATGATCGAAGCTGGTGAAGTATATTTGAGAAGAATATATAAACCTAGTAAAAGTTTCATCAGAGCCAGTATCGTCGGATTCCGTATCTGTCAAAATGCACCGACCCCCTTTTAGGGAGTACTTGGTCGCATTTAAGCGACTCGGACATAAATTTTCGATTATTTTTAATTAATGTTTTTTTTATAAAAATTGCGACAAAATAAGTTGATCAGATGTCTTTTTATTTTTATTTGTCATAAAAAAAAGTATTTTTTTAATCGCATTTGAACATATTCAGGTGTGCCTTTTTTTAAATTTGAAATTTCTGAGAATATGAATCGCTGTTTCTAAAAAACGAGATACAAAAATGAAGAAAATGTGGACCTCGCGGGCTCTGCCGTATCCTTAAGGGGGTGCATAAAAACCCAGCAGACTGAGTCGTTATAATTACGAAAATAATAACAGTAATATTTTTTTATGCTTATTATTTAGTTAGCTGAACCGATATTAAATAGTTTCAGCTTGATAAAATTATTTTTAATTCATTTTAGGAAAGATTTGAAGTTCAGTTTTCATTTTTGAAATCGTAAAATTTCAAAAAAAAATTCAAACTATTATGAAAATTTTCCGCATTTTTTGTCCAAAATTTTTTCTGATCGTTTTTTTGAAATTAATGAATAAAAAACTAAAAAATAGCCACTTTTTAACTTTTTTCATGCATGTCTACATATTTTCTGACTGTTGTTTGAAAAATCATAATATGTTTATTTGTCATTTTTGTCGACTTTTTTAGAAAAATTATAAAAAATTCGCAAATCAAGGTCCAAAATTTTACTAGTGGTTTATTGAACTCTCCATGAAAAAATCAGGCAGAATCACTATTTAAATGTTTTGGTATCTATTAAATATCCGTATGTCAACTAATGAGTTGAGTTGCCGCGATTTTTCATTTCTAAACTATCGATGAAATTTTAACACCGGCTGTACACTCGATAAGGGTCATGTTGCACTGAATATTTAAAAATTTTATGCTGCGTCAAAAATTCCAAAATAAAAATTGTGGGTGTATAGGCGCCATTTCTTTAAGGATAGTGAGAACAATTTTTAATATCAAAAACGCAATTGAAGGTCATTTTTATCTCAAAAAAAGTATGTTTTTTCTCTCTTTTTTGCCATTTTTTACCATTTTTCATGGAAAAAAACTTTTATATCAAGGAAATTTTTAATTAGCACGTAAAAAACAAGACTTTTAGCGCACTTACACCCGACAATGTTCTGAGTTTATTAATATCGTCTGTTCAAAAAAAAATCTGTAGTTCGAGTTTAGTTGGAAATGGACTGTACATGAAAAGTGGTTTTATATTGGTGTGCCAGATAATTTAGTATGTTAAGAATTTAAAAGAATATAATACGTTGCAAGGTGAGAATGGACACTTTTTATGGATAGATAAAAATAAAAAAAAATAAATGTTTTCACATTTTTTTCTTTCATATCGCTCTGAAAAAATGTGTGTTGTACCAATCTGCAGGACTTATTGCGTATATCCCCTTAAGGGGGGTCTGAATTGGGAATTGCTTGTGTATTGCTGGGTATTTGTACCACTTTTCGACGATATAATGTGGTGGCGTTCGAGAAATGATTCAAACATGAAAATGAAAAATATATTGTTCTCGAGCAGATAATATACAAATAGGTGAAACTTTTCAAAATACACGGAGACGATAACAGTAGGACAAAAACTGTTGTTTAGATTATTAGTTTACGTTCAGGTGATTCGTAAAATAAAAAAAAAAGACTTTTCGTAAACAGTGAGAAATATTGCGTGGTGTATAAGATTATTAAAAATGATATATAGCGAAAATATAAACGGAATTAAATGCTACAAAACTGGTGGTGTCGTGTTGTAATGAATTGTGTTCATGCATTGATTTTAATGATCAATCAAAGAGCTTCTGCGCACCTCTACTCCTTTGATAAGTCATAGTGTTATATCTAATAAATAATAAATAATATAATAATATATAATTTAAACATATTTTCTTTGCCTCAATTTTCACGGAGAGTTCAATTTTTGGCATTTATAATTAATAAAAGTACGAATTTTTAAATTGTTTTTAAAAGTCATATTTCGGAATAGAAGATCTAAAAAATAAGATAACGGGGGCAAAATAGAGCATTTTAATTAGTTGCAATCGATTCCTAAGCCCCGATTTACCTGCGTTGATATTTTGTTTGTTCAATTTATCATATAGAAAAAGTTTACTTGTGGCAAAGCAAATCTACATTTCAGAACCCCCTTTTAAGGATCGATATTCATACCCAGTTTAAGGCTTTCTGCCGTCAAAAATCCAGGGAGGAGGAGTATTCTTCCCCGAGGCAACTCAAAAATAGGTCAAAAAAAACAGTTTTTTGCTTCATTTAAGCGCGGATGAATTTTTAGTGAGTTTAACGACTCGGGGCTCTGCCCCACGTTTTGTGGTTCAATAAAGCTTATTCAAAGTATTTTTCTATTTCAAAAACTCAGGAGAGTAGCTTTGAAATGAACAATATTGCCTACTTTGAAAGGTCGTTCCTGATTGGTTTGCGTCAATCCAGGAGACCTCCGATTTGTTTTGTGGAAGCAAGCTTATTGTTAAATTATTCCGGAAACTGAAACCCATATGTTCGTGCTGTTTCTAGTATTTCATTGAGGGGCGACGCTAAAACCCTTGTTTTTGACCTTAAAATGCGACCAGTTACTCCTTAAGGGGGTTCTATAGGCAGCCCATTCTTTTGTACTGACAATTATTTGACTGATTTTTAGAATTTTTTATCTCCACGCTAGATTGTTTAGTTATATAAAGAAATAAAAATTTGAAAAATTTTAACATTCTGGAATTTTTTTCATAAAATTTTGAAACAGCTTATTTTGCGAGTATATAGGTTCTATAGGCAAGTCGTATCTTTTGAACTAAAAGAGCTAGAGGTTCTGATTTATGATTTTTGAACTCAACGTGGCTTTTTTTAGTCATATAAACTCAAAAAAAATCGTAAAAAATTAACAAATTTTAGGAAAAAATATTAAAATTTTTTTCTGAGTGTCGAAAATAAAAAATCTTCATCTTGCTCTAGCCGCTCCAACGATTAATATTTGGCCATAGGTTTAAAACCCCGTTTCCAAAAACATTCAACTTACGAATCGTTGGTCTTTTAAAAAAAAACTGATTGGCACGATTAGATGCTCAAAAAATAAATTTCAAGTGTCGTACTCCGGGAGTTAAAAATGAAGGCGCTTAATCAGGCACAACAGTTTTGTAACAAATTATTACGAAAAAACTATAGTGCACGGAAAAAATAAGTTTTGCCATGTAGCATGAAAAAAAAAATAAACTTCCGTTGGCCAAAATTAGCAAAATAGTCCTTTTCGCCAGCTTTGATACCTTGTTGAGTGAGAAATTAAAAAGGGAACAACAGTTTTTTCCGCCTTTTGAATTTCGCAGTAATGTCACAATTTTGAAACATTTTCCTAATAGGACGAAAAAAAAAAATACAGCTTTTTCAAGAAAATTTTTTGCTCCTGGTTAACCTCATTTACCGCCGTTGGTTCACACATCTACCTTAAAAGTTATGCATCAAAACGTCTTCCAGAGATTACGAACCTAAACTATATTCAGAATGTTTTATTCACTTTCCTATGTCTATGCCGAGAGGAATAGCATTCAAAAAGTCCATTTTGCCTATAAACCCCTTAAGGGGTTCTGCATGTCAATTTTCCTGAGACAAATAAAGTTTCTTTTTTGATAAATTTATATAAAATTATTCATGTATGGCTGAATCGGGTCTTGGACAATCTATAATGACTTATAAAAAATCTTTATTTCGACGTTTTAAGTCTATTTGTTGGTTTAATCCAAGAATTCGCGTATTAAAGAAATATTAATTAAAATATCATAAAAAGAACAAAATGAATTCTCTGTTGAAAAAAACTGATGTGAAAAAAGTGTAGTTAAAAAGCGTGTATCTCTTATTAAAGGAAAATCGGCCTTTATTATTGTTATGTTAATTAACACGCTACTTTTCATAATACAGCAGTTTGCGCGCAGTATTTGTCGATAAAAAGAAATGAACACAAATTCCATACGTCGTTTGTAAAACATTTTATTTTTCTTAATATTTTGCTTCAATAAAAATTCATTATAATGATATACAGGGTGTAAGGTTTTCCTTTTTTTCCAAATGGATACACTTGCATTCCCGACGTTTTTTGATTGGTTGAATCTGAGAAAGACGTAGGTTTTTGACAAAATATAAACCATTCCAATTGCGTTGTCATCGCCTATCCATTTGGCAAAAAGAAGGGAAAATCTTACACCCTGTTATAGAGCAGATTTTGCACTGTTTACGAAAAGTCTTTTTGTTTGTTTTTTTCATTTTTACGAATCACCTGAACGTAAACTAATTATCTCTTCACCGTCCGTTTGTCGACTGTTATGTTTCCGTGTTATTTTGAAATTTTCAACTAATTCGTATATTACCTTAGCCTCGAGTTTTTGGACTGCTGGGCCAAAATTGTGCCATTTTTTAAAACTCGTTTTCGTAATATTTTACGATTTTGCTTCTCATGAGATAATTGTTTCGGTTTATAAAAAATTATGAAAAGTGTTTACAGAACAATATATTTTTTTCATTTTTATGTTGATCATGTTAATCACAAGTTACAATGACTGTTTGGCAAAGGGGTTACCAAAATACCAGGGCAATTACAGCAATTTACATTCAGAACCCCTTAAGGGGTGTGCATGTTCTGATTTTTATGAAAGACTTAGAGCAATTCAGAGTGCAACCAAACTTACTTTCGGATGCTCTACCAAAATGGATTTCTGATCAAAGCCTCAAAAAAAAAGGTTCGAAAATTTTCGCGTTTTGTCGATTTTTTCTAATTATTTATTTCAGAATTAAGTCAAAAAATAATGTTTTGTTTTAAGATTTGACCACTAAAACTTAACAAATATCGGGTTGATGTAAGCCAACTTTTCTTCAGAGTTTTCCTGGCTGTTCGTTTGAGTTATACTTTCGAAAAGACGCAGCACTTATTTCTTCGAATTTTCGATGTTTTTTCGAAAAATCACATTTTCGTGTTTCTGCAGTCAATTTGTAAAAATGGCTCGTTACAGATTTCAGGCATGTAAAACAAGGTGCTACTTTTTAAAGAAATTGGGCCCTTTTTAACAATTTAACCTTGGAGGAGATAGATTTTTCAACCTAAAAATCGGCTAAGGCCAAAAATCTCCGGTTTATTGGTTCCACTAGAAAAAATTAGTCAAGGAAATTGTCAATCGCTCTCCAACGTTCTTAGTTTGCTTATTTCACGTATTATGTCTGATATTATATATGGTCTTGGGAGAGATAGATTTTAAATTTTGCAAGTGGACTTCCATTTACGTCTATGTGACGATCGGATGTAATCATCAAATCTGAGTTTAACTTTTGATTTCACAAGCATAAAGGCGTAGCGTCTAAAATGGTGGGCATTTTGAAAATTATTGCTGAAGCTTCAGATTTTCGTAAACTAGTTCTGCAAAATTGCAAATCAGGACATGCACACCCCCTAAGGAGGGCGCGGGCGGCGCCGGCGCGCCGGGGGGGGGCTAGCATTAAGTCCGCAAGATTGCGTACCTTTTTTATAGAGCAATATATGAGAGAAAAAATGTTGAAATTTATTTTTATTTTCAATGAAAGTGTTCATTCTTGCAAAACGTTCATACTTTTTTTTTCTTAACATAACTTCAGTATCGTAAGTATTTGTTAAATATATTAGTAAGTACAGTTTAAAATGCAAAAAGTAAAGTTGCTTATTTTTTTGGTTTTTACCCACAGAATTGGATGAAAAAAACAGAAAAAATTTTGGACGAAAAATGGGAAAGATTTTTCATAATGATTTGATTTTTTTCAAATTTTTACGTTCAAAGATCAAACTCGAGCTCGAATCTTTCTAAAATAGATGAAAATATTTTAATGAGCTGGAACACATTTTTTCTGTTTGAGCTGGACGATAACAAAACACAAAAAAATAAACTAACTAATACTTTCGTGAGTTATATTTGACTTCATTATGCCGGGTATATCCCTTTAACACCTTTTGGGTGTCATTTGATAGATGTAGGCTGGAAAAGAAGAGAAAAGCGCCCTTCATGAGTGGCTAGAAGGGGTCTCAGGGAGTGGTTAGGATTGCTTCCCCAACCTACATTCTTTCAAATCACCCAAAAAGGGTGTTAAAGGGATATGCCACCCCCTTTAACTAGTTGTAATGAACCCGAGAAACATTATTGAAACCATAGCAAATTTTATTCTCCAGAAATAAAAATAAAAATTTGCAGTTGAATTTTACGCGAGGGGTGCGCGAACGCATTTTAAAGATTGATGAAAAAACTTGTGGGAAAAACTAGGAATCTGCCAAATTTCTAAATGAGGGACTTTTTTCTGTAAGGAATTAAGAATTTTTACATAGGTTTTTACTTCTTCCTATTAATTCTTGACTCCCTCTTCCAAAAGTTGGAACGGTTTCCCCACACCTGGTTGCCTAGAAAACATCGAGGTGAGGTGGGAGATTGTTTTGTCTTTGTCCAAAAGAGGCCAGGTTTAACCCATTTCCCGTTTCTTTCAATCCTCGGATTCATTTTTAAATTTTTTTTTTTTTCCCTTTTAATTTTCTTTTTCTTTCCCTCCCCCCTTTTGGACGGTCAAAACAAGTTAATTAATTTGTTTATAATTTTACACCTGAATCACTCAAAATTATATTGCAACATTTTAGAGAAAACACTTTTCGATGCTAATTTATCCGGTGAGCATTCTTATTAGATATCACGAGTAAATGCAATTATTATCACTTTGCTGACCCTTGGCTTTACAACTAAAGGGCCTTTGACATGGGCAGCTAGCATATTCCAATATAATGAACCCTTATTTTTTAGTACATCAATTCTCACTGGTGAAGGTGAAGGATTCGCTGTCAATCTTGATTCTTCTTCTACAAGGTGAAGAATAAAATCATAATCTTTTTCTTTTTTCTTCTAAAAATACTTTTTACTGCTTTCAAAAAACGCGCGCACTATTTTTATCCACTCAATTTGTAAAATAGTTAACCTTTTTAAGGGTATCTCGGCCCATAATTTGACATATTCTCGATAAAATATTAGCCAAACACGGCTTTTAGAATATTATTCCGATTAGCCAGTTTGTGGAACTAGCCTTTATCTTGCGTACAAAATGTGTCACAACTTTTTTGCATGCATAAACTCCCAGACACATGAGCAAGACAGGGAGACCTAAGCCAAAACGGAAAATCTATCTCCTCCGAGGTTTTATTTTTAAATAAACCTTAATTTTAACATAACCTGTATAATTAGTATTTCAAACTTCTGAGCAGCGTTTTTGTCGATAAGTGCTATATTTTTCTAGAATATGCGATAAACCACCGTTTTTTGAACTTTTTTCATCGGAAAATCAATCTCCTCTTAGGTTAAATTTCAAAATTCACTAACATTTTTGCAAAAAGTAGCTCAAAACAAATAAAAACTTCTTACGAGCCGTTTTTTTCGAATTTCAACTCCAAACTCAAAATTTGAATTTTTCAAGGTCACGCGGAAAAATTTCCGAAAAAAAAATGTGCTTCGATTTTTTCGAAAGTAGGCTCAAAAGAAAGCTAAGGAAAACTGAATAGAAAGTTGGCTTACGTCAACTTGATATTTTGAAGTTTTAGTAGTCAAATTGACACAAACGTTATTTTTGAACATAATTTTGTGAAAAATACTTAAAAAAAATCGAAAGAACGTAAAATTTTCGAAAATTTTTTGTTGTATTTTTGGTTGTATTATACGTTCAAAACATAAACAATTGATTTGGTGCATTTGTATGTCATAATAACTGCAGAAAATGTAGGAGCCGGGATACCCTTAAAATTGAAAATAATTTTATTATATCTATTTGATGAAAAGTCGAATCAAATGCTAGAAAACATTTAAAAATGTTTTTTAAAAAATCGTTGTTTGATAACATAAAATAAGAAAAACTTAGCGAACAGGTGTCAAAATCGAATTGTTTATATTGCCAATATCCTTTTTCCAACCTAAGTGAATCTTGCAAATGAGGTTTATCTCTATAGCGCGTGTTTGAATCCCACTGATGTTGTCTAAGTGATGTGTTGGTGATTGCCTTAGTGATTACGCATCAATCAACTTTGGCGACCGATATCAAGACAACCTTGCCTATAAGCATACCCAGACAGTCACTAAGACAACATTGAGTGGGATGCGAACACGAAGATAGCCCTCAATTTCAAGATCCACTTAGGTGAGATAAGGATATGATATCCTGTAGCAGGCGCTTTCGCATAACAATTTGTGCTAACCAACTTTAGGTGAACCCAAACTATAAAATTTATAGAAATTGCTAAAACTTTTGTAAATTTAATAATGAGGATAAAATTTATACGTTTTTCAGACAAAAACAATCAAATCAAAAAACAATAAATACAATTTTACCCGTTTAATTTCTTCTTTGGAAATCTCAGATTTTTCTCTCCAACTTTTTACACCTTTCTGGATGTTTTTAGTTTTGATTTTTTCCTTCGTGAGTGTTTGTAAGGACACTTTCCGGCGCAGATGCGGCATCACAGATTTTTTTACTCGAACAAAAATTTGATTCTACATCTTTAAGAGAAAGCGTCAAAAAACCCGGCGATCGTAATTGACCATTAATTATAAATAAAGTGTTACTGATAACCAGAAATTAGAGGATATTTTTTAGAGTACGTATAATTTAAATTATTTTATCACCAAATAAAACTGTCAGTTATACTATTGCAGAAAAACCTTCTTAATATCAGCTCTGTACAATAACGAATATGATATGCCGCATATCCCCTATTCACACTTATGTTAATATCCCGGGCCGGGATTCCCGGCCCCGATTAGGAAACGTAGTGTGTTTTTTAAAAGTAGGGCCGGGATATTAACAAAAGTGTGAATAGAGGATATATCATTGAAAAAGATGTTTTTAGTCAATCAATTTTAAAGATACTTCTGTACTATACAGTATAGTCTATACTGTAAAGTCTATACAGCAGTTAAGTGTCAATAATGGGAATGTTTTTAATCTTTTTGCTAGATAATTGTCTCAATTTTGACAAAAAGACTTATTTGGTAGATATTTGAAATTTATAAGCCGGTCCAACATGACCTTATCATGTGATCCATATTGGCCATCTCAGACTTCGGTCGAACCCGAGTTACCGATGTCATCATGAACAATTTCAAGAAAAGATAGATTTTGAAGTCGGGGAATGCTGGCCGGATCGAGAAGCTCATGCGATGATGTCATGTGTAACGATGAGCTTCTCGTATCCGGCAACTAAACTATTCTTTAAATTCACATACGACGTTTTTTAGCATTCCCCGACTTCAAAATCTATCTTTTCTTGAAATTGTGCATGATGACATCGGTAACTGGGTTCGACCGAAGTCTGGAGATGGCCAATATGGATCACATGATAAGGTCATGTTGGACAGGCTTATAAATTTCAAATATCTACCAAATAAGTCTTTTTGTCAAAATTGAGACAATTATCTAGCAAAAGATAAAAACATTCCCATTATTGACACTTAATGCGATGTATAGACTTTACAGTATAGACTATACTGTATAGTACAGAAGTATCTTCAAAATGATTGTCGAAAAACATCTTTGTTTCGAATGATATTATATCCTCTATTCACACTTTTTGCTAAATCCGGCCCTACTTTTTAAAAAACACTACGTTTTAATCGGGGCGGGAATCCCGGCCGCGGATATTAACATAAGTGTGTGAATAGGGATATGGGCATATCATATTCGTTATTGTACAGAGCTTGATATTAAGAAGGTTTTTCTGCCAATAGTATAATGACAGTTTATTTTTGGTGATAAAATAATTTAAATTATACGTAATCTAAAAAATATCCTCTAATTTCTGGTTATCAGTAACACTTTATTTATAATTAATGGTCAATTACGATCGCCGGGTTTTTTGACGCTTTCTCTTAAAAGATGTAGAATCAAATTTTTGTTCGAGTAAAAAAATCTGTGATGCGCATCTGCGCGGGAAGTGTCTTACAAACACTCACGAAGGAAAAATCAAAACTAAAAACATCCAGAAAGGTGTAAAAAGTTGGAGAGAAAATCTGAGATTTCCAAAGAAGAAATTAAAACGGTAAAATTGTATTTATTGTTTTTTGATTTGATTGTTTTTTGTCTGCAATAAACGTTAAAATTAATCATCATTAAAATTATCAAAAGTTTTAGCAAATTCTATAGATTTTATAGTTTTGGGTTCACCATAAGTTGGTTAGCACAAATTGTTATGCGAAAGCGCCTGCTACAGGATATCATATCCTTATTCAACCTAAGTGGATCTTGAAATTGAGGGCTTATCTTTCGTGTTCGCATCCCCTCTATGTTGTCTAGTGACTGTCTGGGTATGCTTATAGCAGAGTGTGCTTGATATCGGTCGCAAAGTTGATTGATGCGTAATCATAAGGCAATCACCGAACACATCACTTAGACAACATCAGTGGGATTCAAACAGCGCTATAGAGATAAACTTATTTCAGATTCACTCGGTGGAAAGGATATTGGCAATATAAACAATTTCGATTTTGACACCTGTTCGCTAAGTTTTTGTTCTTTTTATGTATCAAACAACGATTTTTATAAAAGACATTTTTTAATGTTTTCCTAGCATTTTGATTTCGACTTTTCATCAATAGATATAATAAAATTATTTTCAATTTTAAGGGTATCCGGCTCCTACTTTTCTGCAGTTATTATGACATAAAATGCACAAATCAATTGTTTATGTTTTGAACGTATAATACAACCAAAAATACAACAAAAATTTCGAAAATTTTACGTTCTTTCCATTTTTTAAGTATTTTTCTCAAATATGTGCAAAAATAACGTTTGGTGTCAAATTTGACTACTAAAACTTCAAAATATCGAGTTGACGTAAGCCAATTTCTATCAGTTTTCTTAGCTTTTGTTTGAGCCTACTTTCGAAAAAATCGAAGCACATTTTTTTTTTCGGAATTTTTTCCAGTGACCTTGAAAAATTCATATTTTGAGTTGAGTTGAAATTTGAAAAAAACGGCTTTAAGAAGTTTTTTATTTGTTTTGACGCTACTTTTTGCAAAAATGTTGTGAATTTGAAATTTAACTAGGAGGAGAATGATTTTCCGATGAACGAAGTTCAAAAACGGTGGTTTATGCATTTCAAAAAAATATAGCACTTTATCGACAAAAAGCTGGCTCAGAGTTTTAATCTAATTATCAGGGTTATGTTAAAATTAGGTTTATTTAAAAAATAAACCTCAGAGGAGATAGATTTTCCGTTTTGGCTTTAGGTCTCCCTGGTCTTGCTTATGTGTCTGGGAGTGTATGCATGCAAAAAAGTTGTGACACATTTTGTAACGCAAGATAAAGGCTAGTTCCACAAACTGGCTAATCGGAATAATATTCTTGAAGCCGTGTTTGGCTAATATTTTATCGAGAATATGTCAATTATGGGCCGAGATACCCTTAAAAGGTTAACTATTTTACAAATTGCAGTGGATAAAAATAGTGCGCGCGTTTTTTTAAAGCAGTAAAAGTATTTTTTAGAAGAAAAAAAAAAGATTATGATTTTATTCTCACCTTGTAGAAAGAAGAATCAAGATTGACGCGAAATCCTTCCCTTCACCAGTGAGATTGAGTTGTACTAAAAAATAAGGGTTCATTGATATTGGATATGCTAGCTGCCCATGTCAAAGGCCTTTAGTTGTAAAGCAAGGGTCAGCAAAGTGATAAATAATTGCATTTACTCGTGATATCTAATAAGAATGCTCACCGATAATAGCATCGAAAAGTGTTTTCTCTAAAATGTTGCAATATATTTTGAAGTGATTCAGGTGTGTAAAATTATGAAAAATTAATTAACTTGTTTTTGACGCGTCTTCTACAGCGTTGCCAATAGGTTAACACGTAAACCAATTATTAAAATGCCCCATGGTTTGGGTGTCCGCCGGGATTGAGTCAAAAACTAACTGGGAGAAATTGACCATTCGATTTTTCGGAAATCTTGAGCATATAGAATAGGGATCACCTGCCTTACTATTTGCGTTCGTCTTTGACCTCGCAGATATTCTCGAATAATTATGTGACCATATAATGTGATTAATTTGGTATATGACAAAATCGAAATGAGAGGATTGTCGCGTTGAGGCGAGTTATACTTCACATAGCAAATTTACCTGATTTATCGTAGCTCGCGCAAGTGCGCCTTCTAGGGGAGTCTCGAAAACAAAGTTGACAAGCAGGGAAGGGCATCTGAAGAGATTTTGCTGATCGTCGGGAAATTTTCGGGCCTCAAAATTTTTGCTGATCGGATGGACCGAGCTGGAAAAAAATGCTATCGGCATGGAGGCCCGATTTGAAATTTGCTGATCGGATCGGACTAGCTTCGATAGGTTAGGTAGTCATGATGCTCTGAATAGTACTTGCACCTTCCCTAAGGGAGTGGGGTGTGCTGATTTGGGCTCTCTCCAAGGTCATTTTCTCGCAACTAGCAAGTAATATTCCAAAAACCATTTGTAATAACAGAAACCACCTTCGCGGTAATTTTAACTTAACCGTAACGTGATACAATCCCACCTACGCCGACACCGTACGCTTTTAAAAAACTCCCTAAAAAGACACCAGTTAGTGCTACACTTCACGGCACTCATGCTGAAATAAGCTCCAAAAAACTAACAAACGCTTACTCTCCTACAAATTTACATCAATTGTTTCTAATTTTTGAGTCAAGTTCGGAGAAGCAAGCAATAATTAATCTAGGCTTTTCAAAATTTTGCTTCTAACGAAAAAAACAGCAAAACAAAACCGAAAAAAAAATTCCAAAATAAATTGGTCGAAAAAAAATTACTTGCAATAGCAAAATTTTGAAAATTTTGCATTCGAGTTATTGTTGACTGCTTCTCCGAAACTTGAAACTCAAAACAATTAGAAAAATTTAGTAAATTGTAGTGGAGTAAGCTTTTAGTGTTCAAATATAAAAAAATAAAATAGCAACTTCATAGCCTTCAGAAGAGTCGATCAAAATTTCGAAAAAAAAGCTATAGATATATCCTGTTACCTAGTTTTAGCATTCAGATAGAAAGAATAAAGCCGAAATTTATCTTAAAAATTGCGGAGGAGTAGGCTTTTGAAAAACCCTCTAAATCTCGATTTCAGATTTGTTTTGAATAATCTTTTAAAGTTTCTTCGTCATTTTATTGAGAATTGTCAATTACGTTTAATTTTCTATTTTCCGTCAAAATTTCAAAAATAACTGGTTGAAAATGTTTTGTAAAACTTTCAAATTTTTCTGATAAATTCTCTCGAAAGTTTTCAGAAACTTTTTTAGAATATTCAAAAAATTTAAATTTGAACATAAAATTATGGTTACATAATCGAAATTGTTTTGAATTAAACCAAATTTCAATTCTAATTATTAAAATTTAACTCCTCTTTCGAATAAGAACATTTTTTTTTTAAATCTACACAAATTTGAGACTTTTTTTTATGAAACATATTGGAAATTTAAATCTCTTGAAAGTTTGAAAAATTTATTTGCCAATTTGCGTCAAAACTGACAATTAATAAAATTTTAAGTTTTTCTAGAAAGTTAAAAAAAAATATATTAAAAACGTCTTTCAAAATTATGGTCAATTGTTCCTAATCTTGTAATAATTTTCACAATTTCTCCAACTAATACTGAAATTTTCTTAAAATTCGACAATTCTTTGACCGATCTTCAAATTTCATTTCTTACAAATTTAATTGCGAACATAATTCTCTCTTATCGGGCCTCGGTCGATTGTCAGGTAATCTTTCTTCAAATTTGATGAATAACATAAATTTCTTTTTTTGAATTAAAAACATCGAGACTCTTATCGGCCTCTCTAAAAATGTTCAAAAAATATAACTTCACTAATCTTTAAATATTAGAAAAATATAATTCAAAGGGGCCGAAGGTTGATAATAGGAATTGATAGAAAAGTTTAATTTATGAAAAATGGTGCTAAAAATTAGAAAAAAATGAGCCAGGCACTTGGCCGAACGCTGATAACGATGAGTTAATATTCCTTTACTTTTTGATTGAATCAGTCAAATGAATGCGAATCTGATATCGATGTTGATTTAAATTCATATTATATACTACAATATGACATCCCAGGCCTCGTCGCATTCGCGTCGAGTTTCACTTTTTTGACCAAGTTAGAGCTTCGAAAAAAAGTTCAACCAAGAACACGAACCGGGGGCGCTGGGGATTCCCAATCTTAGATATGATCGTTTTATATTCATTTATATTATAAATTGAATTTTATATATATCCCATTTTCCGAAGAAAGTTATTTACAAATTAATTTTCGACCAAATTTTTTTCAATATCATTTTTAATAAGTTTTCAGATAATTGGGCCTCTTTTTACACATTTCAAGTTAAATTTCTGAGGAACTCTGGTCTTCAGAAATAATTATTTTGTTCAAATACGTACTACAACTCTTAAGGGTGTGGTGTCCGCAGATTTGACAGTTTTACGAAGCTATTTTTGGATAACAAGCAGAGCTGATGATCCGAAAAACTTTTGATCTTGAAGAACAACTATTCATGGATTTGTAATTTACAGTAACCTGATGACCCACTGCGCTTACACTACGCTTTTAAAAAGCCCTAAAAAAACACTCAATAGCATTTTCTCCTTCATTTTCACCATTTTTATATTTTGTGCAGGCTCCAGAGAAGCCTCACACACAAAATACAAAGCGCCCTTTCCTCGGAATTTTGCTTTTGGCGGCCGAAAAACGAAAAAAAATTAATTTGATTATTTTGATTTAAATTGAAGTAGCGCTAGATTTGTTATTGTTTTGACGCTAACCAAGTTAAAAAATGCACAAAATACTTAAAAGTGTTTGAAATTACAAAAAATATTATTTGAAGGCATGTTTGTCAATTTTTTTTTGGTTTCTAAATTATGTCAAAATACAAAAAAAAATGAAAAGTAGGGGGTGTGACATGGCCCCCATAGAGACGCGCAATATCGAACATTATCAAAAAAAACTCTTAATGTTTGGTCCAAACAAGGCTGTGCTTTTGATATGCGTATGAGAAAAACTGTTTTTTCCGAACTGGTGGGGAAAGTAATTTGCTGACCTCCCAAACTGAGCATTTTCAACGATTTAGGCTAAAAATGAAAATTTTTGAATGGCCAGTTTTGGAGGCTCAGAATAAGCTATCTCCCCTCCACCAGTTTTAGAGATACAGTTTCGACTTATTCTGCAATTCTGAAAGCACAAGAATTGATTCACAATGAACTAGAGAGTTTTTTGAAATTTTGCTTCGGGGTCTCTTGGGGACCATGTCAACTTTCATTTTTAGCCCAAATGTTTTAAAATGGTCAGTTTGGAGCTCAGAAAAAGCTATTCCTCCACCAGTTTGAGAATACATGTTTGACTCAACTGCATCTGAAAGCACAAGAACTTGTTTGACAATGTACAAAGAGTTTTTTTTGAAATTTTTGATTGAGGAAATCGTTTTTGTTCGCAACGGGCTGAGCAGCTAAAATTTATTTAGCATAAACTTTAGTAAGAACAACCAAACATTTTAAAAATATAGAGAATAGACGGCAAAATTTGTGATTAATTAATTAAATTTTTCACCGATTTTTCTGCCATTTTTTCAATCTTGAAAAATAAATCTATTTTTTTCAACTTTGCGTGGGTTTTGATTTTTTCGACGTTACGACTAGTTTTCGGGGCTTTCGAAGTATAATTTCCCCTCAAGTCAAGCTTATATATTTCATTGTACATTTTAGGCCTGATTAATGAAAACTAAAATATGTATTCAGGATTTCCTATGGAACGAAAGGCTGTGGAGACTAACCTGATAGAGAGCGCATTGCCTCTGGGCGAAAAACAATTACAATCCAGTTTGGAGATGGAACGAAATTCGCAAAAACGATGAATTCCCCTTCAAAAACATCAATATATCGAATATGTTGTCGAGTCTTGCTCGATCTCACTCTAATAATACAAAAATAGGAAGTTGAGAGATCGAGTAGTAGACTATCAAGCTAAACTTCGGTAAGTTAACTTTGCCAACTTTGTACTGTAATTTCAATCTTACAAATTAAAAACAGTGTCAACACTTTGATAAAAATAAAAAGCCGATAAAAATAACATCTAACAGAGAGCCAAAGAACTCTCTCATAATTAATCAAGAATAATTCAGTTTTAAAATATAAAAATATCTGAAATTCTGACTTTAATCATGATGCTTTAGTCAGTTTTTTTAGCATATCATATCAGCATTGTTAGTATAGAAAAAGATTTTAATAACGGAAAAGGGGTAGGAACTAACTTAAAAACATAATACATTAAATTGTATTAACAAAAGTGTTAATTTTCTGATTAAAAGAGATGATAAATATAATCGTTATATACTGGATATGAAACATCTTACATCCATAACGTGAAATACTCAATTCAGTGTATTGACAACAAATTTTTTCAATTTTATAATAAAATTTTTGGATTGTTATCATTAAACTTATATAAAATGATCTTATTGACGACTCACCAAATTACTACTGCTTTTTTGCAGATACTATCAATTAGGAATAAAAAATCAAATGCTTTTTTATAACTCACCGCTTTTCTTGGCAACATGCTTTTGCTGAAAAATCTCATCAATTGCTTTTTTTGCATAACAAACAATGACCAACCAGAAGCTTTTGCTTCTTACTCTCAACGGTCCTTGCTTAAACTCTCACATCGATAATACAGTGTCATCCAAAGTTCACAAAAACTCGTGACAAAATTTTTGGTAATATGCATTGCCAGGTGATTTTTCCAGCGATAGGAAAATTAATTTTCTATAACGAAATCTATTATATCCAATTCAGCAATCCGGACCAACAACTGTTCAAAAAAACAAGTAACCGAGGACGATCTTGCAAAAGTAAAACAAGCGGAATATTTTTCTCATCG
This sequence comes from Oikopleura vanhoeffeni, assembly GCA_004367855.1. Lineage (NCBI taxonomy): Eukaryota > Metazoa > Chordata > Appendicularia > Copelata > Oikopleuridae > Oikopleura > Oikopleura vanhoeffeni. Next base: position 203,099 of record SCLH01000826.1, read on the forward strand.
GAGTAATAACAAATTTTGGAACAAATGGATCATAAATAACTTAAGAATTCTGTTCACGTCGCAGCCATTTTCTACAAAATTTTTGACTAAAGAAAGTAGTCGGCTACTCCTGCTTTAATTCTAATTATTAAGGGTAATGGGATGGACTTGAAAAATTCTTTCCTAACAATGTTCGCGACATAAAAAAATTGCACTGAAAAAACTGAACCAAAAACCCTGGAATAAAGTAAAATCGAAAAGAATCCCAGTCAAATAATTGAAGGTGTAGTTTTTTGAATTTGCAATGATCAAATTTGTGATACCGGATAAACTTTCTGCAAAATGTAAATTTGCTAAATGAATTTTGTATCTGAACATTGATTCTCAAGATTACTTTAACTAGGGAAGTCATCATTCTCATCCTGACGAAGTCATGATTTAGATTTTGATTATGAAGAAAATTTCATCAATGTCACATTGCATCCTTTGAATCAGAACTACCATCTATCACATTTATAGAAAAAAGTACTGAAGTTTTAAGACAATATTTGAATTTGATTCATTATTTGTCGATTTAAACGTAACTTCTTGGTTTAGAAGGCCAATCAATGACGGAAAATTATCCGGAAAAGAGACAATTTGTTGCGAGCAATCTAGCCGCCAATTCTATCCGGATAATTTGTGAAAAAAATAAAAACGTAAAGACCAAAAAGATGGAAATCCTGCAGAAAACCCGAACCAAAACAGAACCAATAATCGATCCATGATTCATCTTGACTGAAAAACCCATAACCCCCTAAAGACCAAAAAATATATGAAACAACCCAGCCAAAACCAGACAATCCAAGGCCCAAAATCCGCAATAAATCCAAAACCCCAGGAAAATAATAAAAAGAATAACGCTAATCAAAACAACCGTAACCCCCCTAAGTCAGACTCCAAATGACCCTTGTTATCGTACAGGAGAAACATTCACTATCACAGGCATAATCAAGTACGCAGTTGTCGTTCTGGATACTCTCGAACGACATAGCGGTAATGAAGACCTCCTATCGTAACATCAACTCAAATAAAATTACTCGATAACTGTATGGAGGTAGCACAATACTGATGATCTTACAAAAAATATAGTGATGCGGCTTAGAATTGAATAAAAAGCGACTTGAAACGATTAAACCAAAATACGTTTCATTTAGCTCTTTAGCTCCGATATGAATCAATTAGAATCAAAGGCCAAGACTCGACAGTTGACATAAAAATATCAGAACTAATTTTTTTTACACAAATGAGTCTAATTGAGTTTTAAAATTCAAATTCGTGATGAAATTCCAGTACAAAAGTATATTGTCGGCTAATTCAGATTGCATACTGTAGTTTGCTTTGATAGTCGGTTGGTGGCTGATATTCAATCCATGCCCAAAACCCTAAAATTTGTAGGTGCAAATGCGAAATGCATTATTTATGTGCGTTTACGCGGGCACATGACATCTCGTCTACAAGACTAAGTTATTTATACTCAAAATCATGCATGTATACAGTTACTTCGGCAAGAATCGCACACAACGGAAAAGTAAATCCATTTTCCCTTTATAATGGTTTGATAGTTACTTTTGACATCAAATGCTTGGGGCCCGAAAGATTTCTTAGAAGATTCTATGCAGATGAAAAATTATGATAAAAAAAGCGACGTACCATGTAGGCTATGGAAGTAAAAACAATTGTTGTAATATACATGTCGAGAATCACAGATGTTTCGTGAATACCTCAAGGTATTTGAACCAATTCCTCTAGAGAATAATTGGCTTGCTGCAAACAAACCCGTTTAATGCTGCATTTAAGATTCCTCACTAGAGGAAAGATGTTCGAATGTCCACCTCAAGATCGACATTGCTTGTGACCTAGGCGATTTGTTATCAGAAATCTGAATGGCAATCAAAATTGAGTCAAATCGAAACAAAATCAAATTATTTAATTCATTATAAAACAAATTTAACTCCACGGGTCAATTGTACAAATGAAATTTTCACAGCATATGCGTTATAATAAATATCTAATGAAACCAAGTTTCATAAGTTTAATTAATGTTTCAAAAACATTTCCACATACGGTATCATCATTAGCAGTAGATAACCTCAAAGTATATGACTGTAACATCAGAGCTGTTTTGTTGATGGACACTCGGTCCTATCTTACTGAGCTCAAGATGGAACGAAGCTATCACAAAATCAATGTGGAATCGAAATGGGGTCAAAAGTGTCAACAAGCAATTGTGTAAATTGGCTGACGTGGAATATATGAATCTTCGGGACGATCGTTTTGTCTAAATTAGGCCAAATTGTTATTGGTTTAAAAGAAAACAATTGCTAGTACTCTAAAATGCACGGCATGTAGTAAGTGATTATGTCTAATATACTGATAGTGGAGAATGAAATGGAAACTCGACGGGATGTAAGTCAACTCGATTTCACCATTAATCCATTGATTCTTGCGTTTCTGGATATTGAAAGAAAAAGCCCTATCAATTAAAGACATGAACAGGGTCAACCGACACAAAAAATACTTAAAAATGTCGGCGCATGAAAAAGGTGGTGAAAATTGACACTAAAAAAAATGACATTTAGCATCCAAAAAAGTCAGGGTGGGTCAAGTTCAAGCGATAGGGCAGCAGCTCGATGCGAACATCTGGGGGATAAAACTGAAACTCTAAACAAGACCAAAATAATACACGGTTCGGAAGTAAAGTAACCAGATGAATATTATAAAAGAACTGTTTGAAACTAAAACTTTTAATCAGAACGTTTTAATATTTTTCCAAAAGAGACAACCTTGACCAAACTCGACATGGATTTTTTTGAATTCTTGGTGACCCAGATCTCCCACACAACCCTAAATGAGGTGCATTGGAAGGTGTAAGGCCTACAATGTACATTACTGAGTTTTTGGTATTTTTAAATTTTTTGGAATACCATCTTTGAAGGACAAAACTTGATATAACAGACTTATATTTGCTTCCTTCTATAAGGTGCAGAGCCTTAATTGCAATTTGAAATCCAATAAGACTCTCTAGCTGAGTTGAAATTTTTAAACTTGGCGCATACATTTTTTAGAAACTTAACTCATATTAATTTTGCTAAATATAGAGAAAATTATGATATAAAAATGAATCCGTATGTAATTGGACCCCTGTATAAATGTTTCTATCAAGACACTTAATAGCAGGGATCCAAAAAAATTTAGATGAAAACATAAAAGATATTTGTTTTTCCCAAACTGCAACATTAACATTAATAATACGGACATTGACCCCTTGACAAATTGTAATAATGACCCAGAATATTGCTTTTGTTTATCAAAATTTGTATTTGAAAATACAGATTAGAAATTTTCGGAAATGATTCTCCTACTAGGTCAGCATTTTTTCGGTATAAATATTAAGATGTAATAAGACCCCTCATGAGACCCCTTGCTAAATCGACAACTTACAGTAAAAATGAAACAATTTCAGATTCTGCTTATCAGTCCAATTTAAGCTGTAAAGGACCTCTGAGGGTGTTCGAGTTACAATGAAACTACCAGAAGAAATAAGAATAGTCTCTTGCACAAAAAATACATATTCTAATCTAGATAGTTTCTGTTTAGAATTGGAAAAGTCTCCTTTTGCATTGAAAAAATCACTCTGAACGCCATGAGTTTGAAGTTTGAGCAAGAAAATTATCGAGATGAAGTCAGAATGTCCAATCTTCCGACGATTAAAAATTTAATGCAAGAAAACGCGCGGAGTTCAGAGAATATATATATAGAGTTTGTCATTTGGGAAAGTTCTATATGAGTAATGAAGTAACATCAAATTCAATATGAAGATGTTATAAAATTGGCAATTAAAAAACGAGAAGCATAGTTTTCTTTCAGCACTTCTATAACACAAAATCGTCCAAAACACTCGCTAGACGAACTGATTCAAAATATAGAACTGGGTGTTCATTTACAGTAACGAATTTTGCGGAATGTAAATTCCTTTTTGACCAATTGGAACTCCTTATTTGGGGGTCATGATTATTCAAAGAAGTATGTAAAAATAGAACTACTTGTTTTTATGAATGAACTTTCCACGCTTAATAACCATAAATCAAACTGTGACATGGTTCTGCCATATTATGAAATTGACCTTGACAGCAAGTTTTCTACCATCCTCAGCTGAATCTTTCATAAAATATCACATTTATTGAGGCTGGAACTCCTCTAAATGGAAGTAAATATTGGAAGGACGCGAGAGTCAAAGCTTTTGTTTCTTGGTATGCATGCTGACATAATGTAAAAAAATTGAATTTGGGTCGATCTAAAAATTTAATGGTCCAAATTTGGAAGAACGAGTTGTCCCTGAAAAATTCACTTTAACTCTGGTTTCTTAACGAGAAACAATGGTGATAATGCTAAATTCATTGTTAAAGGAAAAATTAAAACTCGATGATCTCATTTCGAAAACTGCAAACCCTAAAGGTAACAGATTTAAGTCGACATCTTGACAATTTGAAATAATGTGCAAATATCTGAATTTTTGCTCGAAAATTTAAAAAAGTTACCTAGAAATAGTGAGTCGCAATGAAAATTATATATTGCACATCTTAAAAATGAACTTAATTCTGAAAATATAAAAAATGATGGATGAAATTCAATTCTTCGTGATATGAGTGATAACCCAGATATGCCAACATTTTTGAACTGCTCACACGGACTCCTGTTAAAGAATTAGAATTTAATGCTGTTCAGGCAGTCGCGTATCATAATGAGCTCTCTGCTAACTAAATCGATAATAGGGCGATTTGAAAAAGATGGATGGAATTTTTACGTATTTTTTTTGATTACAGTAATGTTAATGACCCTGATAAGAGATTAATTTCGATAGTATTGCTACAAAGAAAGAGGAAATTTATGCTTCTTTTAGGAATAAGATCTGCGGAATATCATAGTAATGAAGATTCAACTATTTTAAGCGAAGGAAAAGTCAGATTAATATATGGCAAAAATCGAAAACTGATTTCGATATAGGAAATTTTTTCACGCTTGAGCAAAGATGCATACATAAATTAGTGATAAAATCAGACGCATATAAGAGAAATGTTCCGTGATCTGTACAAAGCAATATTTCCCGTGCGACCGAAACCTTGAAATCCCAAGTTTACACTGACAAGTATTATAACTGAATAAAAAGCAATCCGATGTGCATTACCTCAACGACTCTATAGAAATTACTAAAATCTAATACTGATGCAAAGGTTCAATGAAAATTTAACTGAAAACAATTTGAAAATGAGGCCTTACTTTACTTTCTCCGTAATCTAGGCCGTCTGAACTCAGCAAACTCAATATACGCACGAAATTCCAAGCGTAAAATTCTTTGGCTTTCTGAAGCACGTTTAATCAAGGTTAATTCGATTCTGGAAAACTTTAACCCACTGTTTATAATCTTGTCGGCATCCCTCTCCAGACAAAATGGCATAGTTCATTCTGTCTTTCTGGTAGCAAGAGAATAGAGCAAAATATAACTCGGGATTAACTCAATGGCTATTCGGTTGTAACTATAATTATAAACTGAGATAAATCAATTTTATGTCATGATCTGTATGGGCTTCGAATAACGAGTGAACTTTTTAATAAGGGTAAAATGAGGGATAGGCGATGTAAATTTCCAGTATAATAGTTTGGCCAACTGGACAAATTAGCAACTGAATTGGTCTGGAAAATTCACATATTTTGGGGGAGACTTAAATATTGACTTTCACTAACTAGATACTGGGTTTTAACGACTCAGTGGTAGGGAGATTAAAACACTTCATTTTTGATTATAAAATATCGGTGAAAAGGACAATGAAAACTCACTGTAACACCTTTCTAAAAAACGAGTTGCATTGACACAACTTATTTGTAAAAAACATAAAACCAATAAATTTAACTAAGGACTACCTAGCCAATCTGACGATGGACAATAGGTCTTTTCTTTTTGCAAATTATAGCCAAAAGATTGTTTTTGTTAAAAAATAACTCTCACCGCGGGCCGTCGCAAAATTGAAAATTTACCAGGGCTTTTATTTCGTGGTTGGGCAATTTTTTGGAAACATGAACTCTGATAAGATCAGAAAAGAAAAGGGAAAAAAATATTAAATTTGGCAGCAATCGTAAATCTTGAAACCTGAAATGACAAAAATGTGCCCATGAGTAAATTTGTCCCCGCTATGGCTATACTACACTTGTGAGTGGAACCGTAAGTAAAATTGAAATTCTGGCGTGTAGCAATCTTTAAATTCAGGATCCCGCGACTGGGACTGAAAAAAGTCCTAGTAAACAATCGATAAAACTAAGATTTTTTAATCATGAGAAAGGCTATGCGAGATAACGTTTTGTGATGGCAATGTTCAGGAAAATGTATTAGCCTGAACTCAATATGGAGGTGGATAATAATACAGATAACATTAAATTCATTTTATAACGCAGCTGAGTTTAACTGCTGACTTTAGGCCAAAGATCTAATTCCAACAAAAGGGCTGTTTTGTACCTATTTCAGATACAAAATTGACAAATTTTTGAGGAAATCAAAACGGGTCAGAAGATTTCAAGTTAGTTCCCGCCTTGGACCAGGTAATTCCATCAAAATAACTATAAAAAAATGCGACAAAGGCGAAAAACAACTAGAGAGTCAAGACGCCTATTAACGGAAGGTTTTTAGATTTCGATGCCCTGTGGCTATAACATATCGAGAACTGTTCGATATTCACTCAGGTACTTTTTTAACATCATTAGAAACAATAAGTAACTTGGTATAGATAAATCAAGCGGAAAAAAAAAGACCGAACTGACCAAAAAGAAAAGGGACCGATAACGGTAAATGATAGGCCTTGGGTTGTCGTGTCCTGGAAGGTTGCTGTGCTGGCCCATTTCTCAGAATTTTTGAAATAATAAAGTTTCGAGGACGGCAGCACGGTTTCAGACCATGTAGGTCAGTGCTGTACATGCCCTTGCAGCTTTGTCAGGGGGCGTCCATACAGACAAAATTCAAGTGACGCTTCCGTCTTTTTAAGACGGAATCAATGCATTTGGTGCGCAAGTCATTAAAAATAATGGACTTTTGGCGCGAGCGAATTGAGGATAGAGCACTTTTGATGGTTCACCATCTTTTTAACCAGTAGAAAAGTTTTTGTAAAACACCTTGCGGACAAACTAAAACAGTTTTAGTTTACGAATAACGGAGTACCAACAAGGGGTCATGTGTAATGGCCTGGTCTTTTTTGTTTCGTGATAAGAAGCCGAAAAGTCTTAAAAATTTTAATTCAGATGTTTCTCGATGGTCAATTAACGCTGATTGATCAGCACGCTATCGATAAGTTGGGACCACTTGGAAGAAGGTTGAAGCCAGGGCAAACATTTTCCACGGCTGCATCGTAGTAATGGCTAAAATTCGGTTGACATTTCAATCAAACAAAAAAAAGTCGTTTTTTTATGAGATTTGGTAGGACAAACTGAGCAGACATTATTTAATCTTCGTATTGAGGCGAATAAAATTGAACACAAGTGAAGAATTTAGGTTTCTTGAGTGAGACAAATGATAAACTTGATATTAGCACCCCAAAATTGATCAATATGAATCAAATTTCGCGCCAGTATGTATTTAACAACATACACATTAGTGGACTCTTGGCTGTAAAAAAGAAATCAAAGATATCATTTAATGTCTTACGCAATGGGGGCCTTCCAGCATGGACTTGCGTCCACCGAAACCATTAACTATTCAGTAGTCTGGTAGACTACAGGCAAGTTAAACAAGGCCCTCAGGCAATTTTAATATTCGCCAAGAAATCCGACCTAGATGGGGTCATATCATAGTTATGACTCTAGGCGGAACTTCTGTTGAGCTTTGGCGAGATGAGAATCTAAATAATTGACAAAAAAAATTGGCAGTACTCTCATAGAAAGTTAATAATTTTCAAACAAAACTAAAACCTGAGTCAGACATAAAATCTTGACTAATTGCATGAAGTTCTCGGATGGTACTAATTATAATGATCCTTTCTGGGACAATCTGAAACAACGAGTGACAGATTTTGAACCCTTTTAAAAATAAATTTAAACAACAAATTTCCCAAATGAGAGACCTCGGGTTTCAGAGGATATTAGTTTTCACCTACCTAAGGATACGAGAAATGTCCAAAAAATAAGCTAATTTAACGTTTCCCTATAATAAAGTTTTGACAATTCTAAATAAGCTGCCCTATCGTATTAGAGCAAATTTCGGGTTCTAATATAATAAGTCAATAATCAAGACTTATTACAATAGCTATGTCCAGCACAGAATCAAAAAAAAGGGGACATCTGGTGTAAAAAAGATGTAATTACATCAACACTAAGAGTAATAAACATAATTTTGTGAGGGACGCAATGAGCAACGACGAGAATGTGCCGCATCAACAAAAACTCAGAAATATGATCTATAGAAAATGAGCCTGAGCTTTATAAAGTATCCTTACCTAATGCATTTGCAGAAGTAATAATAAGGTCCAATCACTGATGGACATTTTTTTTGAGTCTTAAATCAGAAAGTTAGTAGAAGTCTAGGCAAACAATAGTAGTGAGGAGAAAAATAAAATTCTGCCTAACGGGTCGGTTTGCCTAAAAATAAGGATAAAAGATTTTTTATACTAATGGAGAATATTTGTACAGATACAAAATCAAGTCAGGTCAAACACAATGATAAATTGAAAGCTGACCATGACCTAACTTTGAGGATACTGCAAACCGTCTCTTAATAATTTTCCAAAATACAAATAATCTACCCCAGTTAGATGGATAATAGGATTTTTACTCACTACAACCAGCAAAGTAAGAGAGAAAAGTTTTATTATTTCACTAAAAACTTAAATCTTTATTCCAGCTGAATTTAAATAAAATACTTAGTTTCATGTTATCATTCAGTTTTTTTTCACTTTCACTTACATAATGTGATCTCGGGGAGTTCTTCTTTAGTTTTTTTTTTTGTTCACTATTTTCGACTGCTATTTACTACGCTAAACCGCGAACTGTCTTATTTACTAAATATAATAATACAAAACTATTTTAGCAATGAATAGTTAGTTTTTCATTAAGAAAAAAACCGTTTAATTGTTATACATTTGTGGTAAATATCAGTTTTGGGTGTGCTACAGTGAAAATCGTCGAAATAATGCTTCAACAGATTCAATATTAAAACAATGACTCATAATTCTGTGAAGACAATGGTCCACTTACGCAATAATAGGAACCATACCCTTTTGGGTTTAGGGTTCTTTTTCGAATCAGATCATAGCAAAACAAATATTATGCATTTTCCTAAGAGACCCGTTTAACTAAAATTAGGGGTTCTATGGCACTTAGTGGTATAGCGTCTTTGAAGATCATTTAATTTAATTAATTTCAGGAAAACGAGTGACGATTTTCTTTTCG
>SCLH01000826.1:240796-257597 GCA_004367855.1 Oikopleura vanhoeffeni
TAAAATAAGGCATTTTTTGACATCGAATGAGGAAATCGGCAAAAAACTTTCTTTTATAACCGACATTTTAACGCCCTCTAGCTGCTAAAAACTGATCAAAAACGAAAATTTGCTGAAAAAAACCAAACAGATGCTTGATTATCTTCATACCACGCTAAGCAATCAGCTGGCCCGACCGGCGATACTTCCTTTGGATTCCAGCTTGTGCACATTTTGTTCATTCTCAAAAATAATTTATGACAGGCAAACTGTTTTGCGGTTTTTGATCAATCGCGCTGCTAATCGTCTATTAATAAGAAAACGGGAAGATAAATTGAAAATCGAAAAACAATTGTGAACGCAAAGGTCTTAATGAGTGCGAATAGAGAAAGAAATGTTTTTGAAAATATTTTTATTTTCAATGAGAAGTAAGTGATCGAAGCCCAATCTTTGCTGCTCAGTTTCGCCCGATTTAAATAAAAAATTTTCAATCTGATTAATTACCTCGCTAAGTTGGGCTATCTTTACAAAAATGAGATAATTCACGGCTTTTTATGAAATGTAGTTTATCCGTAATGAGGGCTCAAAGTCGCCCCACTAAAGTGGTGCAGGAGCCTCTACCGAATAAAAAATTTTGAAGCTTCCAAGGGTTAAAGAATCCTTATTAGTGAGAACCGAGAAAATCTGAATAACATAATTTTTGAAAAAATGGAATTGTTAAATAAGAAATTAAAGAAAAATCTTCTGTTTGAGAACTTTACGGTTTTTCTTTTTTTCTCTTCTTTCAACCAAGCTTATTTAACCACCTCTCGCTTAAAATCCCTCACTTATCACCCCTGATTTTTTAGTCCTGATCTACCCGTTTCCGATAAACTGCCTCTCTTGATTTCAAGTGACCAACTGCAAGCTCTTGATTTGAACCTACATTTTTTCTTCATCTCTGAGCTTTATGCAGAAATGTTAGTGTACATGATGGAAATCATTGGGACCAATTTGGTTAAAGAAATCGGCCCAATGGCACCTAATAAGTTAGTCGAGGAGAGGACTGATATTAATCACAAGATGCCTGGTTTTTCTGGTAATTTAACTCATATTCGAAATGAAAAGGATTATACCGACAATATTTGAAAGTAATCGCAAATGAGGTACTTTCTAACACTAATATGAATTTGGCCATCTCAATGGCAGATGTTAATTTGCCTGAAAATCCAGTTCTGCAAACAACTCATTTTGCACTCCCCACCGCTGCTAGAAACCAGATGATGCCCGCCGGTCATTTTGACATCAATCCCCCTGAAGTGATTATTGATAGAGTATACCCCCTATGAGTGAATTATGTACTAAACGGTTACTAAAGAGCAGAAAATAGTCAAAATTTTGAGATTTCACAAGGAGATTGTTGCTCTCTGGCGACCTTTCAGTACATAATTGACCCATAGTTGCTAATATTTACATCAGAAAGTCGACTCTTCCGATTCTTTTGAGGGTACTTACGAGTCTTTACGATTAACTTTGAAATTTACGGTAATTTGATATACCGTAAACAATATACGGTATTTTAAAAAAGAACTAAAATTACATAATAACAACTTTGGGGATGATCTTCAAACGTTTTTAAGACTTTTTTCTCATGACACCAAAGTCCGAATAAAATCACGTGACGAAATAATAAATAAGGTTTGAACTATCGCAGTAAATGAACCTATTTTTTTGAAACATAGTGTCATGGACCTTTTGGAAGATACCATTTGTTCAAATACTTTTTAATTATGTGTTTATTAGCCACCAATTTTTCGCGTATTTGTACTTTTGTACATGGGTGTACCCTTATCCGTGACGCTCAGCTCAGCCAAAATCGTTCGGATATAAGCATTTTCATCTCGACCAAAAATCGTACGGATAAAGGTACATCGTACGGATAAGGGTGCGTACATATAAGGGTACACCTATTGTACTTGAACCAAACCCTTATTCCTAAATTTGAAGGTCACGTGATCGTTTTTGTACTTCGGTGTAATGGAAAAAAAGTCTTAAAAACTTTTAAAAAACCTATTCACTTCTTTTAAAATTGATTTAAGTAATTTTTGAAAAAAAAAGTACTATTTCTTTCAACCTTATTCCTTGAATAAACGGTCACGTGATCATTTTCGGGCTATAGTGTAGTAAAAAAAAGTCTTAAAATTTTTTTCTGATCCCGCTCATAGCTTTTTTTTGATCATTCAAATTTTTTTGCATAAAATAAGTACTGTAATACAGTAAAAATTTCCAAAAAAAAGCACAAACGTCAATTATTTGAATAATAGATCGATCACTTTGTAAATGCTTCATCCATAAATGATTATGGGTCCTAAATTGCGATTAAATGGGTCATTGTCACGCGTGACCATGAAAACATTGTGGGAGTTAACTTTCAACTTGAATAAATAGTGTTTTTCATAGGTTAAGGTTAATCTAACAAACTGTACCAACATGAATCTTTTTTTTAACTTGCTCGTTTATAGCTCTATGTTTGGTTATTCCAATATAATTCGATAGTTATTTGATAAACGTCACATGCTTGAGTGCTATACTTGCGCATTTGATAAATCAACTTTTGCATACCTGTACAAATTATGATTTATCTAAAATTCCGAATTGCTTCTGATTCAATTGGTCATTTGGTTGAAATCGTCAGTTAATTGGAAAATATTTTATTATTTTTATCTCGGCAATAAAGTTGCGCTATCTTCAAATTGAGACCAGACTTGTGTAAGGGAGGGGAAGAAAAATGGAAGGGTAGGAAAGGGGTAGGGAAATGAATCGTTTGATTTGTCGATTTAATCATTTCAGTTTTAAAATTCGATGAAGTCAATAACCTTTATTATGAATTTATTGAAAAAGTTTTCTTCTCTTCAGGTTCTAGGTGCTTGATGACATGCAAAAATTATCTTTACTTGCATTCTCCGTTAAAAACTGACCAAGAAAACTATGTTTTAAAAAGTTTAACACTATTTTTAATAAAAATAAAGCTTCTTATTGTTTGTAATGATATCGACATTAGAGTGGCCGCAGTCGGTCAGGACCGATTTTGAAAGTGTTTGAAGGGCTCAAATGACCCATAGGATCGATCGATAAGTCAATAAGGAAAAAATTGCTTAATCAGGACGCCAAAAATTTGAAATTTTTTTCTGAAATTCCAATAAATAAATATCTCCGTGAAATTCCTACAAAAAATGCTTCCTCGATTTTTTCTGATTTTTAGTCTTCCAAAATCTTCACACTGCGGCCACTCTAATCGACATGCTCCTTTTATTGTAATAGCAGTGAGCGCAGTTTATTCGATAACATGAAATTAAGAAAAAAAAATAGAAATTTTCAACGTTTACTTTGTTGAATTAATTGCGTTGAATCGTTTCGGACCAAAAATTTGTTTTTCTAAGATTAAGTTAACGAGTTTTTAGCTGTGTCACAAAAAGGTTTTTTTGAAGGTTTTTGATTTTTACGAAAAACGTAAAAGTAAATATGCAATTATGCGACGTGAACCTTCTTTTCAATTTTACGTTTTTTATTTATAAATGAATTAATTTTTCCGTAGACTCCGCCAGTTTTAAGCTGCTGGAGAAAAACTTAAGGTTGAGAAAATCAATTTCGTAAATACCTTTACAGCTTTGTTACGAATTCAGAAATAGTTTCACAAGTATAACTATTATTATAACGGCTTTCTGAAACAATATCATATTTTTATGTTTTAGTTTTCTTAACAAAATTTAAAGACCGTTCAAAAGTAATAAAATACCCAGCAAATTGCTGTGTCAGCACCAAAACCCTCTTAAACATACTCAAATTTGGAATTTTAGCGCTTCAGTTCGCCTGTGGTCATTTTTTCGACTTTAAATGCAATAATTGATTTTTTTGGCTCAATGTACCCAAATACCGCTTAACTTGAAGAGTAGATAATTTTTCAATAATGCTCAAATCGTAAATGCAAGCTTTTTCGCTCCGCTTGTTATCATATCTTCAAGACATCTTCAATATGATTTTGAATTCGTTTGGGTCTATTTATCCTAGATATAAGTTTCATTTTTGAAAATTTTCGATATGGTTTTCGAATCCCCTGAGTATACAAGTCCTGTGAACAAGAAATCGGTCAATTTTAAAGTTTAGCTCTCTAGCTCTGCCTGTGGTCGCGTAAATAATGTAATTTTGAAGGTGAGTTGGTATTAACTAAGGGTGGATTTACTATTAGCCAAAATGTTTGGTGTCTAGCCACACGGTAAATTTGGCAGAAATCCACTATGGCGAAGGCATATAACTGTTCAAGCATCGGCTCGGAACAATTTATAAGGTGACTCGAAAGGGGTGAGAAGGAGCACGCACTATTACACCACGCAAGTGGCGAAGAGCAAAAATTTAAAGAAGAACGGCCGCACGTAGGATTTTTAGTAAATTATAAATCAAAGGGTCCATAAACTTGAAAAACTTCCCTTATCGCTTATTATCCAGTTTTCAAGAAAAGGTCGAAAAAGCAAGAAAAAGTCCGTAATTTTTTATCACGTTAAAAATTAACTCATAATTCGACCTTCATGCCGAAAAAACAAACTAACCAACTTTTTATGTTTACTCGAAACTGTGTTTCAAATGAAATTAAGCACCAAAATGCGTAGAATTCAGTACTTCACCCGACACAAATAAAAATAAATTTAAAAAATTGATTAGGATATAATACTCTGAAAAATTGGGATCGGCTCTTAACGCATTTGGACTAAGCACGCGTTCCGGACTCAATCTAAGTAATAGGTCAATGGTAGGAAAGCAGGGCGGCTAGCGCAAAGGCGGAAGGAAAATAGTGAAAAAAATGCAACGATGGACGCATAGAATACCATCACACACATAACGAAGGCAACAGGGAACTATGCAAATAACGAAGCACCACGACGGGACTTTATTATGCGGGGTAATTCTTCGAAAAATCCTGACGAAAAAGTGAGCTATGAACAATGGATATCCCAAAAACCGCAAGACGGGACGGACATAGCGCTCACAAAACTAAAAAAATCGTACTGAGGGGTTTTGCTTTGCAGAAAGTCCGACCGTATGACCTAATAGGCGGCGTAAGTTATGCATTCACTGTGCTCCAGTGCAGTCGTAAACTGCACTACATACTAATACGGCGCATAACATACGTTGCTTTTTAGCAGATACAGTGTATGTCGATTCAGACTCACAAATTTGGGTATCTAAGCACGCCCGGCTACCGTACCCAAATTGACCTAAAAAAAAAAATTTAAGTCGCAGACCATGGGTACGGAAATCAGCTCCAAAAAAATTAATATTATGACGCACCAAAACAAATTAGTAATAAAAACCTCAAACGCCCACGCAATTAGGCGATATGGGCACTAGAAGTATTTCAGCTCAAAATCGTGAAATTGCGTAGGTGTTTTCGGCGATATGGGGCATACTGTATAATTTACCAACCAGTAAATGTTAAAATCTCGGGTTAACATTTAGAACAAATGAATCAGGTAATTATATTTACGAATCGTTGGCTGAAATTTACAGCTAAATAATCAAAGTTTAATTCTTACTTTTTTTTCATATAAATTCCGTTTTTCTCTTTAATTTCAAACTAACAATTTTAATCAAAACGATCATACTAAACTGAATAAATATTTAAAATAAATCAGCGAGCTATTTTTTATTTAATAGAACCGTAAAACTTTGATGCTCAGACCTTCTTGTCACAATAATTTTGGAAAAGGTTAGAAAAAGTCAACTTTGTTTTCCCCCAAATATAAGGATGGGCATTATGGATAAATCATATAGATTATGTTCCTCAGTTTTGTCACTCAATTTCATGGTTCGTTATAACCACTCCAAATTTTAAATATGTTAATTTTAACTATTGGTATGTGTTTTTTATGGACGTTAAACGGCCGACGTTTATAAGAATGCTGTCTTAAAAAATCTTATCTGGAGCATTTCTTAACGTCGGAAATACCTTATTATCAATATTTGACAACAAATAGTATTTCAAATACAAATCAGAAAGATTGTCAGAGACCGTGTCTCTAAGACACATTAATTACACTCATTTTTTCGAATTTTCAAAGTGAAATTTGAAAATTCGCTCTCGCATTTTTGAGGATATCATGAATTTAATAACCGAGACCTTCGAATATCACCTTATATATGAAATTCATATGATGAATAAAAACCTTAAGTGTACATATATATATTTATTTTAAAATAGTAAAAACTACATTTTTTAACAAGCTTTCCAATTTTATTAATTCATCTTCAGGTAATGTGTTATAAGTAAAAAATTTTTGAAGCAGAATTTTCGCAAGTATTTCGTCATCTTTAATTTAGCAATCGTAGGCCTCGAAATTGCTAAATTAAAAGCCTACGATTCCAGTGCGCTTGCTGGTTATTTTGATTATACAAGTACAGAGTAAATTTAATTTGTCAAATTTTAATTGTTTGTTAACGGTAGGTTGAAGTTGTGTTATACACATACCTTTATACGCAGTTCTCTCAAAGTAATTATTTAGATTTGATTTCAAACATGTAAAATGCCTAAATAAAAAATCTCTACGTTTGGTATCGTTCTGATCGATACCGTGATTATTTATTAGGGCTTCTTGATATTCAGAACAAGAAAAAAATATGCTCGTGAATGTGTGATTTTTTTCTATTTCCATGTTGCCAAACCCTACTTTTTAAAATTTTGGAAGTCTGACCTACATATGTGGCTTCTATACATTCACAAGTGAATAAATATACGCTATTTGGAATAAATATTAAAGGTTTAACTGGTTTTAAGCGTGGTAAAATAATATTTTCTAAAGTGAGTCTGCTAAAACAAACATTTAATCTATAATCAGGGGTATATTTTTTTCGAAATTGTTTTCAAACTAGTCGCTATTTTGCTACACCGGTAACTAGTGTAAGGTAACCCAAGGTTATAAAATTCGAATTCAGGGTCATCACGTTTAGTTTGGTGAATTAGCTTATATGGGTTTGGACCGAAATCTCTATGTTTAATTTCTGAAATTTTATTGTTAATAAGTTTTTCTGGGTAGTCATTATTTATAAATTTTTGTTTCAAATTTTTTAAAGCTAACTCTCAACTATTAATATCTGATGTGCAATCATTTGCTCTGAAAATTTCGCCTGAAAGGCATGAGTTACATACTGTAGTGGAGCTACAGCTTTTTTTATAATTCATAATAACTGATTCTGATTTTTGAAATTGTTGTAATTAATTATTCATTCTAAAACTACTATCCAAATATAATGATTATTTTCCATTTAGGTTAAGAGTGAAATGGATTTGACATATGCAAATAATTTTTTCTTGAACATAAGATATAGTCAAGATGACCTACAGTAAAGAAAAAAGTAATAAAAAATTTTGGAAAGGTACAGCAAAAAATCGACTTCAGAAATTAAAAACACAAACACCAAGTTTCCCACGGGCCGTTACATCTATTAACATGAAAAGCGCCAGAAAAATAGTATTTAAAAAAAAAAAAATTCAAAAATCGTATGTCGAAAGAGTTTTTTTTTTGAAATTAAAAAATTGCAGATTTCTTTTTTTCTGATTCGGACCAGAATTCCACTGATCCCGCCCAAAAGTTTAATAACCAACTATGTTTATGCATTTGTTCTAGTAATTCTAACCATAAAAGCTATGACTTTTAATTAACTCCGCCGTGGTGCTCATATACCAAAATAAATGAGATTGTGTCTAAAACTTTCAACGGAAGTTGCAGAAAATGTTTTATTCCAGATGTCCAAGATTATATAATAAGTGCTTCGAGACGAATATACAGTGAGATTTCAACTTGAATCAGTAACCAAAGGAAGTGTTCAAAATACGTTGATTAAAAGTCTGGTCATTTGACAGATTTGCACGTTTCAATTATTTTTGTCGTGATGGGAAAGCTTTTTTTTTCCTTTGAAATTTTCGGACTGAAACTTTTCAAACACATTGCCACTTCAAGCTTACTTTTATCTAATGTCTCAATCATTATTTCACTCTATAAATATATTTAAAGAAAAATCAAAAATGCGCAGTATGAATTAACGTGTCAAATTACGATTTATTTTTTATAATTAGTAACATCAACAAAGGTCCTGTCACGGTGAAACATTATTTCTTTTCATCAACATTTTTAATCAAAATCGAAAACTTTACAAAATTGAAAAGGAAAAAACCAAAATTTACACATCGGAAAGATAATTTTTCATGAGAAAATGAAAAAAATAAAACGCACATCGCATCAATAAGGCAAGTCCGGGAAACTAATATTTAATTGGATAAGAGGCTGAACTATCGCGCCGACCGTATTCATTCAAAAATTGATTCAGAGTAATAAACAAGAGCGAGGAGAACAAAACGAAGCATATTTAACATCAGTGAAAGAATCCAATTCATATTGCATCTAACATTCCAAAAAAAATAATGAAAATTTTGAACAAGAAATGAAGAAAAATTTCAAAATATTTCTATTATTTTGACCAAAATCCTCCACCATGTCATATGTTTCAAAGAGCATTAAACAAAGTGGCACCTATCGAAAATGAAATGATCCATCTTGTAGAGTTTTTTCGTGATTTGAAACAAATATTGAAAAAAAAACTTTTGAACGACAAATAACGCATTTCCATATTTGAACTTTATCCAAATTTCTCATATCTCTGAATCGAAGATGAAATTCGAACTCAAAATTCTAAAAAAGCCATAATGGCCAAAAATTCCTAATAAAAGTTGCCTGGATTCTATCATCAACTTTGATGTATATTGGGAAGAATACATCAATCCAGTGAAAAGTTTTTCATCAAACGAGCACATATCTGTATCTGTAAAAATGCACCGAGGCCATGACCCATCGTCGAAAATGAAATTGATATTATGAAAATCGAAAAAATCCTTCTTTTTGAAATTTATTTTCAAGCAGAGTCTTAGATTTTCTTCTCTCCGTGATACCCAAATGCATCGTCGGCATATTAAATTCCGGTTTTGAAAAATTGAATAAATTCAATACAATATTCAAAAAATTTTCAAACATTCAAAATTTTGGTAAGAAATGATTTAGAATGGCCTCCTTGGGTTTTGATACCCTCTTACCTCTAATTTTGGTCTCAACAAGTGACAGGCCGTAGTTATTCATCTATTTTTCAGTTAATTCGAATTAATGCAGATTCCCAAAAAACTGCAATTTTTCCAAATTTAACTAAAATTTCACCCTTTCAAAACGATATGCATTCTCATAAAAATTCAATTACATTTAATCAGTTACATTTCAATTTTGAAATTACCATTTTTTTCCATGAACTTCTTATTATGTTATAAAAATTTCAGATTATTTATATCGATTTGTTGGCTACTTTTGCAAGCCTTTCAGATATTTGTTTAAATCACCAAAACTATTAAATTATTTCAATGTTTCAATAGATAAGAGTCAATTTTTGATCCCTGAAAATCACAACAAATAGCTTTGAAAAACAAGTTAGTTTTTAACCGATCTGATGGTTTTGAAAAAATTGCATTGGATCGATCGTGTTCCCAGAAAATAAACGGATCGGTACCCGAAAAAATGTATCGGATCGGTAGCCTCTCAAAAAAATTGGATCGCATCGGGGGGCGATTTTCCGATCCACCAAACGATACGATCCCAATCAGTGCCGACCGCTTATTAGAGCTGCCGTGGACGCTGTGATTCAATTGATTTTACTTGAGTTCAACTTAATTTGACAATTTCAACCATAGATACATACCCTTTTAAAAAACACTTATTATGAAAATGATAGGATACATTTCTAGATTTTCGAAATATCAAATTTTTTCTTTCGTTTTTTTAATTAGTCATAATTATCTTAAATTTAAACCTTAAGTATCCCGCTCCATACATTTATCTGCATTATAGTCAAGACGAAAATCACCAAATAATTGTTTATGTTTGAACGCATAAAAACAACCAAATTAGAACAAAAAAAAATTTTGCAAATTTTGCGTGTTTGATTTTTCTAAGTATTTTCTCATAAATTATGTTAAAATAACCTTGTGTCAATTTGACACTAAAACTATAAATATCGGGTTTACGTAAAGCCAAACTTCTCTCTTCAAGTGTTTCCCACTTTCTTTTGAGCACACCGAAAAAATGAAGCACATTTTTTGTTCGGAAATTCACGTGACCTTGAAAAATCATATTTGATTTTTGTTTTGGGTCGAAAATTTTGGGAACATAAAACGCTACTACGAGAAGTCTTTTGTTTGTTCTGAGTACTGCTTTCAAAAATGTTGAGTGAATTTTAAGAAATTAAACCAAGGAGGAGATAATTTTTCCATGAACACAATCCAAAAAAACGGTGGGATTTTTGGACCGTTACATATTCTAGAATAAATATAGCACTTACTACAAACAGCGCTCCTCTAAAAGTTTAAGATACTAATTAACAGGTTAGGGTTATAATTTTCGGTTTATTCAAAATAAAACCCAGAGGAGAATAGATTTCCTGTTGCTTAGGTCTCCTTAATTTCGCAGTGTCTGGGGGTAATGGCATCAAAAAAGTTTTGACCATGTTTACGCAAGATGAAGGCTAGTTCTACAAAGCTGCTTATCTGAATAATATCCTTGAAGCCGTGTTTCGCTATTTTTTATCGAGAATATCTTCAAATTGGAGAAGGTACCCTTAAACAAGAACAGGAAAAGAGCATAAAAACTTTTCAGTGTATGACAGCTGCAAAAATAAATTTTCTGTTGAAATGCATTTAACATTTCATTTAAGTTTGAAATTAAATTTTTGCAGCTGTCTACACGAAATTTTTACAGCCATTTTTCAACTCTCCTTCATATAGGCCTCGTTAACCTATCATGAATTTTTCGAAAACAATCTTCGAAATTTTGAAAATTCTAGAAAATTTCGAAATTTTAACGGATTTTTTTTTTCGAAAAATTCAAGAGTGGTGCAAACGAACCGCATATCGAAGAAAATAAAAGAAGACATAAGATACCATGTGACAGCGTGAATGCATTCAAATCCTTTGATTTGAGTTGCAAGTCATTTTGAAGCCTTCCGACACTAGTTCAACAAATAACGAACATGCGCGTCTTTGAGCTAACTCACTTAACGGCCCGAAAAATGTCATTTAAATCGAATTTACACCGCTAAAGTCAGATGAGCCTACTTTTTAGTCAAACATATTCAACTGTTCTAAAATAAATTATCAACGTTTCACTCATATGAAAACTATCATCATTACATATCTACCATAAAAACAGCTTTTTTTGATCTATAACATTTTAATAATGTTGTTTCTAAAGTCAGAAAATATATGCTTAAGGATACCCAACTCATAGTGATATCAAAACGTTTTGAGCTGAAAAAATGCTTAGTTCATGTCTAAGACCGGAATATTGCTGAATTTCGGAAAAAAGTGACAAAAGTTTTATATGTACCGTATTTACCGGTCCAAAAAGTCATTATTCGACTTATCTGTTCAATTTACATTTAGCGAGTATTAACAAATCTCTGATTTTGTGAGCATACCTAAATTTAGAAATTAAAAACAAAAGTTATGCGCTCAGAATTATTTTTCCTTTAATTTGCCTACAATCACTGATAATCCTCAAACGGCTGTTTTATAACTCCTGCTGAGCGCTAGTTCAAATTCATTCGGAAGACATAGAAATTTATTTCCGGAAAAAACACTTCTTAAAAATTGCGAGTATGATTTATTAATCGCGCTAGTATTTGCTATCTTGTAGTATTTTATGCGAGTCAAGTTTTGCTCCTGAAAAATACAGATTATATATTTTTCTGGAAGCTTATAATTTTTTCTTATTAATTTCAACAAATCAATTATTAATGAACAGCCAGTTAATTACACCGTGAAACTGTATCGTGTCTCTTCTCATAAAACACGTAAATTCTTCCGAAATAACTGAAATTTGACGAGTCAATTAGAGTAAATGAGGAAATTTTTTTTACATCGACAATTTTAATTTTAATTTTTTTGAATAAACCGATAACAAAATTGACATGATAAAAATAAGCATTCTACCATGTCGTTGAGAGCCGAAATATAAGTCCGTTCGATTTCTATTCAACTCTAAAAAATTTTCAGAATTTTTTTTCGGAAAATTAAAAAATTTTTTTTTTTTTTAAATTGAGAAACAAAGTGACTTCATTGCAACAAAAATCAGCGTCAACGATATAACGTAAAGTTACACCAATAGAAGGAAATTTATACAAAAAAGGAAATTTTTAAAATATAACATCGAAATTTTTTAATTTTTTTGATTGAAACCGGGAAACAAATATATAATTGTCGGATAAAAATAGCTCTACAAGTCTGAACGAAATACAGAACCCGCGGGGTACTCGATTTTATCAATCTAAGAAATTTTCAGAAATTTTTCTCTTTTTTCGAAAAATGAAAAAATTTTTTTATTTCTCTAATTGAATCAAAGTGACTCATGAAACAAAAATACAGCGTCAACGGAATGTCAACTTTGAAGTTACAACAAAAAGAAATTTAATACTATAGAAAAAATTAGGAAATTAAAATTTTTTACATCAAAATTTTTTTTTAATTTTAGGATGAACCGATACAAAAATGAAAAGCGATAAAAATTAGCTTCTACCAGTCTGGAGCGAAATAAAACCCGGTGCGGTTTCCATAAAGGTACATTTCTCCCACGACTAAACCTTGGTCTTGCCTATAAAATCCATGAAGTGTTTCAAAACAATTATATTGTAGTAAAACGCCCATAAAAAAGTCTTTGAATTTAGTTAAAGGCAGAACTGTACCTAAATTATTTTCGGAAAAATATAGATCTGGATTTCCATATATTATATCAATTATATGATCGACGGTTCTAGGAACATTTATGCGTCGTGAATAAACGAGACCTGCATCTATGCAGCGACCTTCCATGAAATTTTTGAAATTTGTCCGTCAATTTCCCTTTTGAATTTTTTTAGTGAACATTTGTGTGCCTAGGAATTGAAATTCACAATTTTTTTAGTATAGGCTTTATTAATTTTTCATAAATAAATTTCTGCCCCGGAGGTCACGAAAAAAAGACTGCTGATAATAGGCCTTAGTACCCATACCAGGTTTTTTGATTTTTAAAATGCCGTAACCCCTTTTCAAACTTTCCCTTGGAGCAATTAATCTTTGATCGTTGAGACTTAAATATGGTTTAAGTTGAAACATTAGGGCTCTATATTTCAACAAATCATTTGAAGTGGATTTTTTGATAATTTAGTGAATTTGTCCGGGCTAAAAATAGAGGTAAGCTTGAAACTATAATCTACAATGTCAAGTAAAGCGAGGTCCTTAGATTTATCAATCTGTAAGAAAATTAAATGTTTGTTAGTGTCGAGAAAATATTTTAGATCTTTTGCATAATTATTTGGCGAAATAAACTTTTCAAGTTTTTTCAGCTCTAAACATGTCAATGATCTTATTTCAGATTTTTTAAAACTATCAATCTTTAATTTATCGGCATATATTAACCAATCTGTAAAAAATGCCTCAATTTTAGTGAGAATATTATTTTTGAGTGGTCTGCCACCAATGGGATTAGAAATACCTAATGAGAGAATATTTTTAATATTAGCAGGAATAATTTCATTATTTTTCGTAAAATTAATTAATTTTATTTCAGAAGTTTTTTCAACTACTGTGGCGGGATATTTATTTAGCACCCCTTTTCAGTCGGGTCGAATGTTCTCCAAAACGGCTTATCCGATTTGAAAAATTTCAAAAGTAGTCGACGTCAAAGGTTTAGATCTCGGCAAATAGACTATTTTCGTTACTTGGTAGATTTCCGGTATACCGGTAGAAAATTTTTCTCTCCAAGAAAATTTTTCTCTCCAAAAGTTACCCGGAGAAGTTAGCTGAAAGTCGTTTATCACTTGGCAATTTCTGAAAACCGGTCTTTACCGGTATACCGGAAATCTACCAAGTAACGACTGAAAAGGGGTGCTAAATAAATATCCCGCCTGTGACTTTATTAATCAAAAAATTAAGTTAACGATTTCTACGAGAATCATTAATTTTTTCCGAATTATATATTTTTAGTTTAGTGGTTTCAAGAAATAAGGTTAAGTCAGAATGATGGATAAGGGTACTTAAAATTGAAGTAGTATGATTAAGGTCGTTTTTTAAAAATTCGTATTTCTCTATTTGGTCTTCTAATGTTCGTTGTAATTGGTCAAATCGATAATTTTTAACTTGAGATGAAGACAAATTTAACTGCTTGATAATCTGGGGTTGTATCCATGTGAACTTCGGCAAAGTCTCACTTTTGATGCACTGAATTAATAAAATTCGAAAGCTTGTTAAAAAATGTAGTTTTTACTATTTTAAAATCAATATATTATATCTCGCAAAACCAAACAAAACAAAATTGTTGTGTCTGATGTAACGATTTCATTTTTTAACTCCCAGGAGTACGATTTGAAAATTTATTTTTTGACACCAATGTCATCGTGTGACATTTTCAAGTGTACCAAACGATTCGTAAGTTGAATGTTTCTGGAAACGGTATTATAAACTATGGCGAAATATTTAACCGTTCGAGCGCGAAAGCAGAAAACATTTTTTATTTTCGACACTCAGAAAAATTTTCAAAATTTTTTGCCATTTTTTCCGATTTTTTTTAGTTTTTATGACTAAAAAGTCACGTTGAGTTCAAAAATCGCAAAATCAGACCTCTGGCTCGTTTAGTTAGAAAGATACGACTTGCCTATAGTCTATAGAACCTATATACTCAAAATAAGCTTATTTCGAATTTTATAAAAAACATGTAAAATATTGAATTTTTTGAAATTTGTATCTCTTTATATAATTAAACAGGATACGCGGAGACCAAAAATTGTAAAATCCAGTCAATTGGATTTACATTACAAAAGATATAGGCTGCCTATGGAACCCCGTTAACCAATCGGAGTTTTACCTGCTGGTGGAATTTCCTATTATATTAACTAATTGGCCTATTTTACTTATTTTTTATATTTATCATAATTACAGCACTAATTTACTTAAAAAATTACGAAGAACTCGAGTATCTAAGATACCGCAGTATACCGTATCTAAGTTGAGAAATTGCATAAAAAAATTTTTAGCAAATTTAAACTATTATTATGAAAGTTTTAAATTGCCACCACTAGGAACGCCAAATCATTTTTAAATTGCCAGTTTTATTTTATTTGAGGTCTACTTGAAGTTCGAGTGAAAAAGTTTCCAAAATATTGAAGCAACTTTGTACCATTGAAATTCTCAGTGGCCAAACCCTAGTAATGAGACATAGTGCGCAGGCGAGGGTTAACCTTCAAATTTTGGACCTAAATCTCAACTTGATTTTTAGCCCTCGGGCAAAACGTTCTATTCTAAATAAAATCTAAACTCGATTTTCCACCCTAAACTAGAGGAAGCTGAATCATTATCGACCTCTTTCTTCAGCACGTTTTCTTCCTTTACCTCCGTTTTAGGTTCTTTATCAATATATACATTAACATAATTTTTCATCAAAACATCGATAGAAGGAGTATAGTCTGCGTCTAAATTTTGACCTCCTAGTTCTGGCACGTATTCGTCATTTTCATCTTCTTCGATTTTTACAGCAGGTACATAAGAGTTAAGGGTGTCCCCCAAATGTGTTTCGGGTTCATATTCGTCCCCATTCATTCCAACATTCTTAATCTATCAAATTGTTAACTAAAGTTTGTTTTTTTAGCCAATATAATCTATGTTGTATAGATCTTTCTATGATCACCACGAAAGAACCATATCATATCGAAGATTATACTTGGGTAATGACAAAAACACTTATTTTATAAATGTTCTTAAATAAAGAACTTATTTAACCTTATGTAAGTATTAATCTTTGCCTAAGGTAATTTATTTTAGGTTAACCCACCCTAGTCATGACGATTACGGGAAAACCATAGGTGATATCGAGAAACGGTTTTTGCCTTCAACTGCCAACTAAAAAAGCTAAATGGAGAATTTTTTTCTTTTTCATCGGACCACCGGTAACCGGAGATTTATCATATAGGTATTTTCAGTATAAAATTTGAGAAAAAAAATCGAAACTCGTTTTTTTCTTCCAGGAATTCATCAAAAATATAGTTCAAGCAGTAAATGTGT
Organism: Oikopleura vanhoeffeni; assembly: GCA_004367855.1. Classification (NCBI taxonomy): domain Eukaryota; kingdom Metazoa; phylum Chordata; class Appendicularia; order Copelata; family Oikopleuridae; genus Oikopleura; species Oikopleura vanhoeffeni. The sequence goes on from SCLH01000826.1 coordinate 256,926, forward strand.
AGACAATCGTTGTATAAGAATGAACAAACATAAAAATTCNAATTTTTGTTCATTCTGTCACTACAATTGTCTACACATTTACTGCTTGAACTATATTTTTGATGAATTCCTGAAAGAAAAAAAAAGGAGTTTCTATTTTTTTTTCTCAAATTTTTAACTGAAAATATAATAAATCTACGGTTACCGGTGAACCGGTAGTCCGATGAAAAAGTAAAATTTTCTCCATTGAGCTTTTTTAGTCTGCAGTTGAATGCAAAAAATCGATATCGCCTATATTTTCCCGTAATCGTCATGACTAGGGTGGGTTGACCTAAAAAAACTACCTAAGGTAAAACAAAAGGCCCAATAATTTTGACCATTCACTGGATGTCCGGAAATTGACCGGTAAACATCCAAAAAGTCGGTTCTGAGAAATCACAGATCCTTTAAGACCAGTTTTTTTGGCAATAAGTACAACTTTGCTTCAAAGACTTGTTTTGTAATTCGACACTCCTTGAATTTTTTGAAAGGAAAATATAGGAATTTAGCTCCTTTGGAGATGTCATAATATGACAAATTTTTATTGTCAAACATTTTTTTTTCTGTAAAAATTACCGAGCTAGGCATATTTCTAGCCAAAAGTTTTGGCACAAAGAGTTTGCGAATATCATGTTCAGCTCTCAAATTTCCCCG
>SCLH01000827.1:4652-15927 GCA_004367855.1 Oikopleura vanhoeffeni
AAAGTGACTTATTTTTTTTTTGGAAATTTTGTTCAAATTTTACGGAGGGTTGATTTTTTGAGATTTTTTTCCAATCTTTTACCTCTAAAAAAATTAAATGCGACCTATTGCGTCAATTAAAATTTGAAAATAGCCAGTTTTTAGGAAAGTGTTTTGTCCATGGTTGACACTCAAAACAAAGATTAATTGGTATACAGGAACAGATATTTTTTTTCAAAAGTGATATTTCAAAATTTTCAATTTTAAGTATTTCACGAAAATATTTTAATTATTAAAAAATTAATTCGAGCAATTAAATATTGTCCACAGAGTCACTTGATTAGTATATCGACCCAGAAATAATATCAGAAGTGTACTTATCTGCTTTTATAGGGGAAAATAACCATTTTTTATGAAAAATTGTGATTTTTTCATCAAAATTTTAAACCTATTTAGAAATAATTTTTGATTGATTATATATAAATCAAATCAGAAAAAACGATGACATAGGTCAGATCCTTGTGCATCGATTCCGATACCAAAATAATTTGTGAACACCACTGTAAGCTTGTATCACGTGATATGCTGTACCTTGCTCTTATCAGTAAATTTTCTAGAATTAAAAATAAAAATTCTAGAATATCAAATGTCGGATGCAAAAATATATCGTTTGAACTTCCTTATGCAAAAAAAAATGAAACTCTAACTACCTTGGGCTTTCTGTAATATGCGGTTGAACAGTCACCTATATATAGGTGTCGGTGCCTTGGCGGAACTTTTTTTTCTGTGCTCACACGGGTTAAACCAAAGAATAATTTTTGTGTTACTTACAACAAAACAGTTTCTCTATCTTTTTTCAGAAAATATTCAAAATTTATTATAAGTTTTTGAACCGGGATGGGTCATGTTCAAAGGCCGAAATGTAAACGGTGTGGAAAACCTATTTACTACCGAGAAGCACTTTGGTTTGGAAAAGGATAATCTGAAGTAATTGTAAGGTATCATAATTCCTGAAAATGGTGGAAAGTCAAGCCGAGGCTCGAACCCGGGGCTCTATGATCATTTTCGAGTGTGTAAACCAACTACACTACATTGCCCGACATTTCGAGTCGGATACTTCGCATATCAATTACGGGGCAGTATGAGCTATCGAACAACTTAAACGGATGAGTCGTTTTCAAAAGCCGAATCGTATAAAAATGTAGGCTGAAAACGACCAGATGGCCCCGTAATCGATATATGGCGCGAAACTATCTGATTATTATTTTACAGATTTTCTCCTTGCGATTTGAGCCTTACTGTCATGTGCTGTTGTAATCTTGTTTCTTTGATGAATCTTTTTCCACATAAAGTACATCGATATTTTCCCAGCACACTTTCCACATTTGATTCATGCACAATGTCGCAAAACTTTTCATATTCAAATTTTTCATGGTGCGCTAAGGGCGGAGGCGGTGACGTTTCTTTCTTAGCTTCTAATTTTCTAAATTGTCTCAATGTCAGTTTTTTAATATTTCTCTTAAATTCACGTAGAAAAATTATTCGTGTCAAAAAATATTTTTATAAAAGAGTACTGTGAACCACTGTGGTCTCTGTATCAGTAAACAAAACTTGAATTTTTTCGTGGAAATACGAAAACTCCTGTCTAAGCGAACATTTTTCAAAGTAGTGCATAAGTTGTGTGTAAATTTGGTTGTGTTGATTTGGTGTGTAAATTTAGCTATTTACCGCGATTTGAAGGGCATTTTAGCTCGGCCAAGCGGACAAAATGGGCATTTGAACTCATTTCCACTAAGACCGATACCGGAATTAAAAATGAGTGACTCATTATGAGTCTGTCTTTCTAAAAATTAAAATTTTAGCGTGTTTTGTGTATAAAAATATTCACTTTATTCTAAAAAAACGCTAAATTTGAATTTTTTATAATTTATTTGATGAAAAGTAGCTTAAAGTTGGAGACCGTTGGTGGCATATTGAGAGCTTTATACTATAATTGCATATTGAGAGCTTTATACTGTAATTGCTCCCATACATTTCAAAACTGACGATTAGCGACAACTACCTTCACAAAATTAACCTTCCATTTTGGCAAAAAAAACTTACGGCTTAGATTTTTTTAATTCTTTTAACTTCAGCAGAATACTATCTTGGTGCTCTTATAAAGGGATCACAAAATAATAATTTTAAAATCATAGAAAACATCTCTCAAAAGCTACAAACATATTTTTTTTGAAAAAACAATTTTGATAAACTTGTTTTACGATGCAGTTGAGGTGAACTGGCTTTTTAAACAGGAGGTATTTCTTACGTTGGTTAACTCGCCAACCAATGATCGTGTTTGATTTTTCTAACCTTTAGATGAAGTAAAAAAAATCATGCCTTTTTGACATAATTAAATTTTCTTATTTTTTTGGCGCTTTTTTCACTTATTTAATTTATTCGTTTAAAAATGATCTAACACTTAATTTGCATCCTTTTCCTATAAATTTGATTGCATCTGAAAACGATAATAGAAGTTTATCTTCAAGAACACAGAGTTCGTCAAAGTCGTACAAAGCTTCGATTAATATTTCCATACTCTTTTATACTGAAATATTTATTTTCCAATTTTCAGCGTTCGTTTTCCCGATTTTCGACTTTCTGAATAAACAACAATTTTTTTTTCTTTCAAAAATGGCCTCAAATGTCCAGCGAGATAGTTTGGAACGGATTTTTAAGGGGTACGTTCACAAATGGATTTGGCTTATAATTTTATAACTTTAAACCTAGCAAATTTTACTGGAAATTATTCGAAATAAGAAAATTACCGGTAAAAAACTGCCTCTGCAATGCACGTAGCTTAAAAAGCATTTTAAAACACAACAAAACTGATTTTAAGCACGAATAAATAAATTTAAATTTTTTCAGAAAAAATCTCTATTGCTCAATTGTTTAGCCATCTCATCCGATATATAGATCAATTATTAATCTTTCGACTAAAAATATTTTACTCGAGAATGCGGATTTTGGTGAAAAAGCTGTAAAATCCGGCTATGAAATTCTCACGAAACGTGAATTCCTCGGAATCAATTTGAGCTTTAAATTGATATCTGAAGGAAAAGTCTCAGAATTTTTATTGGGGACAATGTGAGTATCCGATTTCTGAAATCGCAAGATTCTAAAATGGTCCGAAAATCGAACAATCAGTGTAGAAATGTACGAAAAGTTGAATTTTTGATCCAGGGGGTGTATAAAAATGGGGAAAACAGAAGTAAAATTCAAGCAGATTAAATATGAGACGAAAAATTTGTTTTATGATATTTTATGTGAAAATATCCTAAAAAAAAATTTTCGTCTCATATTTATTCTGCTTGAATTTTACTCCTGTTTTCCCCATTTTTTATACACGCCCCTGTTCAAAAAATTTAACCCGTAAAGGCCAACATTGAGCTCAGCTCAATGAGCTCAAAATCTCGTTTTTGAAGAGCTTGTTACAAGAAAATTCGATTTTTTTCAATTTTTCTTTGAGTGCGACCGTTTTTATAAAAAAAAACAAAAAATATATTTGCTATGCTCAAAATTAAAGTGAGTGCTCAGAATGAGGGGGGTTTAAAACTCATTTTCTGACCACTGGAGGGCGTTTTTGGGGGGATCGGAATCGTTTATTTCGTTGGCGCTATTATTTTGATCTTCCCGCTGCGCATGTCACTGAGATGACATGATTTCTCAAAAGTTTTGTGACCCCTAAACCAGTTGATGAAATTTCAAATTTCTCTCTTTTGAAAATGTTTTGTGACACTTTTGGCAACTGAACTTCTCTCTCGAAATCTCCCCCTCTGTAATCTTCTCCCCCTCTGGAATCTTCTCCCCCTCTGCAATCTTCTCCATGTTCTCGTTTGTTTTTACGATAAACTTTTTTCTTTTTACAATTATTGATCCTAAGAGAAAACCAAGAGTGGCTGTGATGCCATCTAGTATCCTTCTTTTCAATTCGCCAGCCGCCCGCAGCAGTCACGCCTACGTGCTTGTCTGAGTCATAAAGACACAAAGATCACTTTTAAAGTCGTAAGCTCTCATCTGTGACTGTTGGCCGCCATTACGCAAAACATCAACTTTTCGTGATTATAGACCATTTTTGTACTTTACATTTTTACGTAAAAAGTGAGCTCTGTACTTAAAAAATGACAGTAAGTGACTGTAACTGACTTCGGAATTTAACTTTCTTCATCATAAAAATCAAAAATTTGAGTAAAAATTTTTTGGAAATTTTTTTTTCGTAGTTTAACTCTGAAAGTTTATCATTCTTTCACGTAAAAATGACAGTAAGTGACAAGTCACTGTAACTAAAGACAAAATTTCAAATTTCTTCATAAAATATAATTTTCAAGTGAAATATTGCCGAAAAAAGTGTTTTTTAAGTTCAACACTGAAAGTTACACAACTAGAAAGTTCTGCTGAGTAACTGTTGAAAATTTTTGTCCGATATTTTAATAATCAATATCCTTGTTCCAACCAAAGTGAATCGTGAAAATGATGGTGATCTCTATAGCGCGGGTTTGAATCCCACTAGTGTTGTCTTAGTGATTGTTTTTGGTACAATAATTGGAAAAGGTACTTGATATTGGGAGCGCCAAAGTTTATCGATGCGTAATATCAGCAAGTAAACCCCCAGACCAATAAGGCGACGTTAAAGCGACAATAGTGGGATTCGAACACGCGCAATAAAGATCACCATTATTTTCAAGATTCACTTTGGTTGGAAGATACGATATAAAGTAAGAGCTGATAGGATACATTTTATTTATGTCAAATTACTGACAGATGTCCCACACGCTTTTCTGAATCATAAATTATTACTCTGGAAGTTTGAAACTCTCATCTTTTGGTCACTATTACGATTAACTTAAATTTCGGGATTATATCGAATATAATACTTCGGTACGGATAGTTTCTCAGCGTCATAACTGTGACGTCATACATAGCTATCCATGCCGAAGTATCATCTTCGATATACCATTTTTGTAATAAAGGTATTAACGTAAAAACTAATTTTTTTACTACAAAATAAAAAACATTTATCATAAAAATCAAATTTTTTAGGTGAAATATTTTCCAAAAAAGTGTTTATGGGAGTTTAAACCTCAAACATAATCACTCTTTGCTTAAAATGACTTTTACTGACCAGTGATTCTAACTGACTGCGAAATAACAATTTCTTCCGTACGAAAAGTAAATTTTTCGAACACTAATTTTTTGAATACATTAAATTCAAGAAATCAAGCAAAATATAAAATCCATGAGAAACAATTTTAATGTTTATTCGCTCGCAGGAAATCAAAAGTAGGTCATGTTTTTTTCATAAAATAATATCCTGCTGTGCGTAAAACAGCTGATTACTACTAAAATTTGAACCAAAAAATCCAGCTGAGATCCTCTGTGGGTTACCAGAGAAGTGCCGACGGTGGCACTGTTTTTACGTCTTTAAAAGCAAGTAGAAAATTTTGAAATATTCATTTTGTACACTAATAATAATAAAATGGATAATGTTTCTACTATGACATCTTCGGTTAGAATTTATTTTGTCGAAAAACATAGAGATATTATTCCAGTGATCATTTTTGCAGTTTTGGCCTTGATTGTATTTTTCATTTGCTTGTATATTCAAATCAAAGAAAAAATGAAAATGGCCGAAAATAGTGATCCTCCACCGAGTTATGCAGAATCTCCACAATTCCCGCCTACGTACGAATCTGCAATTTTTCAAGATCGGCCACCATCTTATGCCTTTGGAAATGATGCTTTTGAAGAAGATCCCCCAGAATATGTAACTGTTGTTTTTGAGAATATTATACAAACTTCACAGACTACTGTTTTTGTATAGTTCACCAATAGTTTAACCAATAAATTCAAAAAATAAAGTTAACTACTGTATTCTACTGTAGTATGGATTCGATATTTTTCAGTTTTCAAGTCCAAAAATTTATCATTCATTTAAAAAAGACAATTTTTTCGCGTCTTCAGTTTATTTTTAGCCAACCAATATAAAACATTTATGTTTTGTTTGTGACTAAATTTTTTGAAAAATATATCTAGTACTGTATTAGGTGCGGCTGAGAAGTATAATGACCAAACTAAAACTTTTTATGAGTGTTTTATTTTAGGGGCTTCTCGTGACACCAAATATCCTGTTCAGAGTGAAAACAAAAAAATTGGAGAGAGATGTCAATGTGGTGTTGGATAGGAATTTCAAGCGACGGGTGAGTGTACAGACCGCCTGTCGGCCAATCAGGGACGCTTATTTCCCAGTCTAGTACATCGTCACCGTTTTTGTTTTCTTTCAATCTTAACAGGATATTCTCGGCTAAATCAAAAAAAAAAAAAAAATTCAAGAATTCTTGAAATTTTTTTTGATCATTTGAAGGAAAATTACCCTCAAAAATAATGAAAATGCGTGTGTAGCAATTTTTGCCCGGTGTGCTGCCTATCCACTACAGATGAGCATATTTAAAGAAAATTAGAAAAACCTACCAAGAAATGAGCTGACTTTACGATTATATGATATGTATATCAATCATATATATATATATTGCCCATAAATTCACCTTAAGGGGGTACCCCTCATGAGTTGAGGCTCAAACAGAAAAATCAGAATTTCATTGTTATAGTTTTGTTCTTGAAATATATGGATAATTTGAAATAAGTTGGTGGTATTTTTATCCCAATACAGCGTTAGGAAAGTACTTTTTACGGGTACTTCATCATTTTGAAAATATCTTGTCTCGATTTTAAGCATTTTAATGAAAATTTATGGATTTTCAGCAATTAGAAGTATAGTTTTGGAAAAGAAAAAAATCGTCGAAATTTAGGTTGCGATAATAACAGCTCTCAACGAACTCACTAGCTTTTGATTTATACAGGTTTGAAATGTGTTACCAAAAAATCCAGGGAGAAATAGGCTTTTGCACGAGACCCTGTTTGGCTATTCTGGAAGGAATTTATTTAAAAAGTTTGAAAAAAGATAGTAACAAACCTCCGTACGTATTTTGAGTTTAATAAAAGCTACAAATAATTTCCTTACCTTCAAAACTCACGGAGAAATAGGATTTTTGCGACAAAATATGACTCTATTTTGAAGCTCGTTCCTGATTGGTCGAGCAATCAGTGATCTTTACATAATCTTTCAGGATATTAGATTTTTAAACTATTGGGTTCAACAATGTGTAGTCTTAGATATATTCCCCTCAAAAAAACACAAAATCCTGTTTTCACATGAGGACCAGGACCCTTAAATGAAAATTGTCTCTGGGGCAAAAAATTTCCAGGAATTGTTTAGGGTGCCATCGATTGAAAGAAAAATGTGAAAATTATTTTTTTTATTTTTGATCTTCAATAAAAGTGTTTATTCTTGCGAACGTTTATTTTTTTGATTTCATACATTTCCAAATAAAACCTACTATAGAATTGTCTTTGAAACCGATATTAATAAACTTCAAACATTTTCGGATGTTATGCGCTAAAAAGTCTTGTTCCTTTTTTGCGCATTAAAAATATCCTCAATATGAAAGTTTTTTTCCATGAAAAATGGTCAAAAATGGCCAAAAGTAGAGAAAAAAAACTTTTTTTGAGATAAAAATTGACCTTCAATTGCGTTTTGATATCAAAAAATGTTTCCTGACTATCAAAAAGAAATGTCCGCCTATAACACCCCATTTTATTGAAATTTTTTGCAAGCATAAAATTTTTAAAATTGAGTGCCAAATGGCACTTACCTGTTGTACAGCCAAGTGTTGTAAATGTCATCAATAGTTTAGAAATGATAATCGCGCGATCATCTCATAAGTTGACATAGTATGTCAGACATACGGAAATTTAATAGATACCATAACATTTAATATGTGATTCTGCTAATTTTTTATGGAGAGTTCAAAAAACCACTGATTAAAAATTTTGGACTTGATTTGCGGAAAATTTCGACCAAAAATTGGTCTGGTGGTAATTTCAAATTCATACGATGACCTTGAGATTTGACCGTTTATTTGAGGTCGACCAAATGGTCGCCAACGATAATCTAATAAAAATAGCACTCTAGTTCGTCATACGGAGTCGCCAAAACTGGGTCCAACAACTCTTGTGTAAACACTCGAAATTTTTACCGAAAAATCGTTTTTTTTTGTGAAAAATTTTTAAAAACAAAAAAAACTTGAGTCTTAAAATAACCCGAAAAAAATTCTCTACAAGATAGGATAAAATCATCGGTCTTAAAATTTATTTTTGATTAAATCACGGCTTTTGAAATTATTTTAATTTATTTCAGAAAAATTCGCAATATTTGAATTCAGTATGTTGTAAACAGAGCAAAGTTTTCCAAGCAGATTTTCTATTATTTCATCTTGTTTATCGTGTTCAGCATGTATAATAAGTAATTCTTCATCTTTATGATACAATTCTAATCTTAATTTCTTTGATACAGATTCCATTTTTTCGGTTTCGATGAGCTTTTTCTTGGGTTTTGTTCTGTGGAGGTTTCCAGTAGATATAAAAAAGTTTGGCTTGGCCAATACAAATTCTTGAATTAAAAGTCGAAAATTTTCTGGAATAAATTCAGGATGGCAACATACTTCATTGCCTAATAAGTCACTAAGCTGGCGTATTTTAAACTTACCAGAACCACGTAATTTCAGTTTGAGTCTTAAAAGTCCCAGGTCACAAATTTTTGGAATTTCAAATTCTAATTTTTTTTGATATTCTTCAGAATTGATTGAAAATTCATCAAACAAATATTGTCTCCATTTTTCAGCACCGTTTACTTGGAATCTCATGGCGTAATGAAGAATCAATTTTTGTAGAGTTTGGTATAGTTCTGTTTTTTCGAATTCAGAATAAGTTTTGGTACCATAGTACATGATGTTAACCACATTCTGTAACTTTTTGAAGTTGGGCAACCCATTGAAAAATTTGGCTGATTCTTTTTTACTAAAAAAACCACGAGGAAATTTGAAGGAATTCATTTTATGTTTTGAACAATAATATTTTCTTGCTTTTATACAGTGGTCAGTGTCCACCAGGCAATACACAACAGATGCGCTTTAATAAACTCCTACACGACACCTGCCGGTGATCCAGATGTCAGGACGTTAACACCTTTTACAGAGAAAAAACATATGTTCTATATTAGGATGTACGTCGGGCAAATTTTGAAAATCGAAGATTTATCCCTTTATCACACTTTGGTTAGAAAATGACGTTGATAGATTTTCCAGTGTTATTAATACTAGAAAAATCTACCAACGTCATTTTCTAACCAAAGTGTGATAAAGGGATATACAACTTTCTGATTAGTGAGTCAGTAACTTTATTTTGTTTTAATGGAAAATCAAATAATTAACTGTTTGTATTTGTATGAGCTAGCTTAAAAAAAAATTGAATGAATTTAATAAATTTTCCTAGGAGGAAATAGTTTTTCCAACGGATAATTGCTAAAAACCGGTGGTCCACAGGAGAGAGATGGAGCAGTTTGCGCCCAAACTAACTTGGGGCCTTTCGGGGAAAAAAGAAATTTTTTTTTTTTTTTTGGAAAAAAAGGCGCCGAAAAAAAGTTTCCCCCCCCCCCGGAAAGTTGGGAAAAAAAAACAAAAAAACCACTTCCATGAAAAACCTTTTGAAAAGGCTGAAATAATAAAAAAGGCCCGCAAGCCATCGTGAAGCTGCATAACATTCACAACTGCCTTGCTCGTTTCTTTTCCTCACGCTGCGCCTTTGCCGACACAAAATCTTAACAAAGTTCCATAAAGATTAGTAATGGGAAGGGTGGGCAAAAATGTTCCTACTAACTAAAATGTTTCAAATTAAAAATGTCCTCAAATTTTTTTAATTTTGAAAATGCAAGAAATAGACGTTTGATGTTAAAGCTAGAAGATTTTTTTCTTCCGACAAGTGCACTCTCAACAGTTTTAAAATTTTTCATGGGACATGAAATCTCTCGTTGAAAAACGTTTTGTCTGCTTTCGAAATTTAACTTTTTTAGACATTTTAATCTTTAGACTTTTTAGGCATTATAAATTGTGGTCCCGCCATTGGGGAACTCCCCAACTCTTTTATAAGTCTATTAATGAGTGAGTGGAAGAAATTACGGAATTCGTTAGCTTTCGATCTTTTTATAGTAAAATATTTTTTAACTTTGTTTAGTTAATTTAATTTTGAACCCAAATGGAACCGAGAGTTTTTATTTTAATTTCAACCTGAAATGATAAAGTTGAGCTTGATATAATACCTAAGGATTTCCAATTAATTTGGACTTATAGAAATAATTGGGTAGAGTTGTCCGAAAATTATTGGGTGGAATAATAGATATTGCGAAAATGGAAAAAAAATTATGAAAAAAATTTTGGTGGGTTACGTGATCAAAATATAGGATTTGTTCGTTTTTTCAGTATTTAATTAATATAAAAGCAGATGCAAATCGGTAGTTTTTGGGTCAACGTCACTATAAATGAGAAATTAAACAACTTTTTTGGGTAAAAGAATGTAAAATTTTCGAAATTCAAGTTTTTTTGGCTCACAAACCTGAAAAAAACGGTCAAAGTAATAGAAAATTATAATAATACCCTATATGAAGTGATACTTTTACCAACGGAACTCCATCTCAAAAACCAAGTATTTTTGAAAAAACAAGTATCATTATTTTGTTAAGCTATTTCTGATATAGGTGACGTGATATATTTTGGGCTTTAACCGTAATATAAAAAAAGTCTGAGAATTTTTGTTTAGATCACGCATAAAGGTTTTTTTTGGTGATTTCGAAGATTTTTGCAAAAATAAGTCTATAAATTATAGTCTGTATAATAAGTGAAGATTTTCGAAAAAATAGTTTTTCGACGGATAATTGCAAAAACGGTGTTTTTGTTCACATTTAGAGAAACATATAGCGAAATTCGAAATTTGTCTGAGAGTAAGTTTTGCCTACCAACACTTTTACGAAGATTTCCCTATACCAGCTGTATGCATAAAAAAATATGAGTTTTGGCATTTTAGAATATAAAGGATAATTCTAGCAAGGATAGTTTTTAAGAACTTACTTGTAGAAACTATAGATATTTTTAGCTTGTGAAAAATATCTTTCTTTTTTTGTATAGCGATACATCCTTCACACAATAAGCGAACAACAAGAGGACTAGCAAATGGGTAAAACTATCTCCTCTCAGGTTTATGTTGAATATTGGCTTTATTTTTAACAAATCTGTGTAAAAGTGGTATGGCCAAATCTTATGCTCAGACAAATTACGAATTTCGCTATATAATTTCTCTAGAATATGGAGAA